>JBBKCR010051821.1:0-10773 GCA_037577295.1 Ladigesia roloffi | reverse complement strand
TTTGCAGGTTAATGCTATAATAAATTATTTTAATTTACAGTAATAAAAATACAGGACTTTAAAAAGAACAAAAAGAACACTCAAGATGCTCCACGTGGCAAATTCTGGATAACATTCTCTGATTGGCTACTTTCAAACCTCCCACCTCTGAGTACAGTGTTTCACCATCCCATTTCTTTCTCTGGTCAGCAGCAAAAATGTATAAAGTTATTTTTTAAATGTAAATTTAGCTGAATTTACATTAATACATCGTTACAAAATGTGTTAATTATATTGCTGTGAACAAGCATGGGTTACATATATGTGTGGATATATATGTGTGGGTATGATGTTGTTTATTCATAATCTTCTTGTCATTAATAAAATGAAAAAAAAAAAAAATTTGTTATCAAACTCATCAATACACATTGTTATGTCTAGAAAATAACAGTGCACACTAACTCTACATCATTTAGAACTGTTGAAGAAGATCTTGTAAAGGCTATGTCCTACTAAAATGTCATGTTTATTAAGGGAATGAGCACTTCAAAGCAATATAAATGTATTCTGAATTATTGCTATTCTCATACATTTCTAAATTGATGGGAGTGATCATCTCAAGGATGACAACGAGTTTGTCTACTCTGTACAACAGGGCTTTGAATGCTATGAGAAATATGATAAGCAAATCCTATGTCATGGCCTTTGAAGTCAACCCAGCTGGACACTTATGGGAGATTTGGACTAATGTACAGTTCTTTTCACATTATCATCAACACCTGGAGGAACATCTATTGGATTAATGATGCTCCATCCATGCAGTATAGTTAAAGAAATTTATAATGTCTATACTATTGTTCTTATAAAATATATACCACTGTTTTGTTGCCCAACCCCATTCTGAGACATGATGTTAATTTTTTCTTTGTCACCCATTCATATATTTATATATTTGTGCATGGGCATCATCGCCATTCAATAATTATTCACATTTAATAATTATTCACATTTAATAATTATTCGTTTGAACCCCACCCATTTAACATAAATAAGTAATTCACCAGCGCTGTTGAATCTGCAAAAGTGTCCACTCCACTAAACCGACAGAAGAATACACACACCACTGGAAATCCAAGCAGCCTGTCTATGCACTGGCAATTTACTTCAGTTACACATGGTGAGTTGGAGGAAAACCCAGAGCTGATTTCCGGTGGTGTGTGTTTTTCTATCGATTAAGTGGAGAGGATTATTTAGCGTAAGATTCACGATGGGATTCCAAACAATCCCCACCCACTAAAAGGACAAGATTTGCAGGCAACCCCGCCCCCATGTCAAACCCCGCCCTAACACTTCCCCCTCACATAAAAAAGGCATCTGGCGCCTCTGTATTTGTGAATTACAAATCACTAGAAAATGTGAAAGCTGTATCAACTGCTGTATCCACCAAATCACATTTACCAGTGTTT
The DNA here is from genome assembly GCA_037577295.1 of Ladigesia roloffi. Lineage (NCBI taxonomy): Eukaryota > Metazoa > Chordata > Actinopteri > Characiformes > Alestidae > Ladigesia > Ladigesia roloffi. The sequence continues at coordinate 9,328 of JBBKCR010051821.1, read as the reverse complement.
CCCTTTAACATGTTAACTTTTTTGCAAACAGAGCGCAGAGGAAATAAACTATGCTCCCCTAAATCATGCCCACGAACAGAGAAAAACTATAAAGAGGAGGAGTGACGTGGACACCATGGTCATTTATGGAGATGTGCGACACCAATATGAATTACTCAGTTCATTTGCATATGTTAAATACATAGTACAGAGTCTATGTTGCAAATGCTCTTAATTTTTTCCCCATAATGTACTAGCACTGAATCCCAAGCCGACATTTGTCATATTTACACCAATTTTTTAAATGTAATGTAAGTATTATCAGATCAGTTTAGAATTGATTATGTGGATTAACATTTTGTCTATATTATTTCTGTGGAAATGAACTGTATTGCACTTAGTTGTAACCTGTTTGTTCCATTTTCTGTGACTTTTATTTGGCTGTTAAATGTCTTTTTTTGTCAAACTGAACTTGCTTGGAGAACAGAGGTAAAAAAAGAACTCTATATTAAAGATCATTAAATGTAATGAAAAATGTTTATTGATATACTCTAGATTTAAAATTGCCATCCACTTTATTAAAAACTAGGGATGTCCCGATCAGGTTTTTTTGCTCTCGAGTCCAAGTCCGAGTCATTTGATTTTGAGTATCTGCCGATACCAAGTCCCAACCTGATACTTCTACATACTACACTAAGGCGAATGGCAGGTCACTCATTGTCATCATTTGTGCTATCTTGTCTGTGATGACCTGCACCTTCATGCTGTCCTCTTCGAACTCTCCAGCAGAGTGAGCTGACTCATTTACGCACTACACCAATCACACAACGCAGACAATGATTTCCAATTCCTTTAAATAATCACCCACAGGCAGGGGCGCCACCAGGGAGGGAAAGGTTAGAACGATTCTAGGGGCCCCAGCACTGATATGGGGCCCTGTTATGTGCTAGAAATAATATGTTAATGCCGCCTGCCATGCCTCCAATTTACCACTCACTCAGTCACTCACGCAATTCCAGGGTAAGAGTCTCCAGTACTCTGGCGAGTGACTGCAGGGTCGAGACGAACCTGACACAACATCGTATACCCGAGTCCTGATCGGGAGGTAACGGGCGATTCCGTGATCGTATCGGGACATCCCTATTTAAAAACCCAACCTGCAGTTATTCTTACCATCCACTTTCTAAGGCTCATTTGTGAGGAACCATCTATTCTAACATCATTTGTGAGGAACCATTTATTCCTTTCTCTTTTATCTGGTTGTTGATCATATATTATTTGGGTAAACCTTCTTCATCGCAGCAGTGACCTTACCATAGGTACAAACATAGTTAGTGATGTTGGTACTGTTGGTGGTGCAGGAGTTTTACATGTTAGCTTTACTGTTAGGTTCACAGTGGCACACGACTGAAAAATATCTAGTCAAAATCCGAATCAGTATCAGAAAACTTTACTGATCCCAGAAGATATTGCTTATTTTATGACTGCAAAGACACACAGAGAAACAAAGACAAGAACAATCTAAAATGTAAAGTCTGTGGGCCCCCAGGAAAGAACAATTACTGTTCATCAGTCATATTTTCAGACCACAGAATGTTATGAGTTACATAGTTTTCTGTTCACTCAATCATGCTTTAATATACGAACCAGGCAGCTGTCAACAAAGTGTGCTGTACCTCAAGGACTGTTCAAGAACCCTACCCTACTGTGTGTTAACTGCATTACTTCCACACCGCCAGCAGAGGACATCAGTTCCCCAGGTAGGGATTAAGACTATTCCTGGACTTAACTTCCATTTTTGATTGAAAATCAAAAATCCTTATTATGTTTAGAGCAGAACTATTCTTAACGCCTATCTGGGAAACTGCTTCATAGTCTCTATTTCCAAAATATACTGTGATCCTTCCAAAGTATGTAGACAGCCTCACAAATAATCTAATAATTTTGGAAGCATTTTTCAAGAATATCCACACACTTTAAAGGTTATACATTGGTTAGACATTTTTATCCATGTAGCTAAACCCAGAATCATTAAGGGGATTTTATTATGTATTTCCTCTTTCCAGGTATAGGTATGTTCACTGGAGCTTCTAATAATAAAATTAGAATTCACTGAGAAAAAAGCGTTCTAGCTCTATCTTCTATCAGCTGTCAGACTGAACAATCAGGAGTAGCTTTATAAATAAAAAATGACTTAAAATGTTGAGGTAATTGAACTTTGAATTGTAAGTTAACAGAACAAATATCTGCATTTTACATTGTGTTTTACATTTTACATTGTGTTTTACTATTCTTCTCTATCTTCTTCTTCTTCTTGATCTTCTTCTTCTTCTTCTTATTCTTCTTCTTCTTCTTCTTCTTCTTCTTATTATTATTATTATTATTATTATTATTATTATTATTATTATTATTATCATGTGTTTGTAAGAGTGTGGTTCCTCCTGTATGGCAAGTTACTTAGGGCTTCTCATCATGTCCATAAACTTTTTTTTAACCTTTCCAAATGTCAAATTAAATCTAAAATGGTTTACTGGTATAAATACACTAGTAGGGCAAAGCCTTTTTTCAGAGGAATAAAATAAAATAAAGTCAGAATCAGAATCAGAATCAGAAAACTTTATTTATCCCGAAGGAAATTGTTTGTGGTGACCGCCACATTACACAGACACAGACCAACACGAGACATCAGATTAGTGCAATTAAGAATAACAATAGAATAAGAATAAGAGTAAGATTACTAAAAAAGTGCAATTATAGGAACATTGTTTTTCTTGCAGTTTCTTTAGAGTTGAATATCTTGGATGTCTGTGGCCCTACAAGCACTAGCACCACCACCAGGCCAGAAGAAAAAATTGAACATTTTGTGTTTCATTAAATGGCAAAGCCTGTAGTTTGACAATTCATATAACTGCAAGTTAGTGTTAGTGATACGGTTGTGATGTAGTAGCTGTACATGGACATCAGGAGCTTGTAACATCATGATTTGATGTTATAATGCTCATAACATTAGATAAGATGTTGCTTTACACTGTCTCTCAGCAAAGTTGTGTTCTGGTAGCTGGTATAAATTGCAGCACTGCTGTGAAATACACTGTGCTTTATGGTCAGCTTGCTTTTGTCAGAACATAGATGTCCTTAAAACATTTGAAGAACAACCAGTACCTAGCATGACAGCTCATCTCACCATGCCCCTGCTGTAGCAGAGAAGAATTAGAATTAGAATCAGAAAACCTGACTGACACTGAATGAAATTTCTTATGTAATAACTAAACAAACGCACAGAGGCATAGAGAAAGAAACAATAAATAAATAAACAAATCAATCAATCAATCAAACAAAAATAAAAATCAGTTCGTATGAAAATACACTATGCTAGGTATTAATACCATAGATAGGTAATTAACAGGTAATTGAAATATACCAGTACAGAGAGTAATTGGGAGTACATTATTGTGTTTAGAAGAAACCCACAGTACATATGTAATATTGACAAAAGTAGTGATATTGGGCTACTGCAAATAAGATTTTGCTTGTAAATGTGATTCTACTATATGTGAGCTTTTACACAGCTGCTGTTTTTATCCCTCCCATCCAACTGCACCCATCACTGAATCTAAGTATAAGCAAACTGACCAATCAGTTAGTGGCATGTAAAAATGGCAAGGCCACACCCCACCTCAGTGCATTTATCTGAGCAGGGGAAAATCACCTTTAAACCAATCCTATTATGTCTGGGTTGTTACATCTAACCTTTCTTGTCATGGTCCAGAGTGAGTATACCTGTTTACCACTTCTTAAGTACTAATAATTTCGGTCAGAAACATTTTGATGAGCCATTTTGACCAGTAAAAGCTTCCCAATGCACAGATTTAGAGTTCTATTGTTTTCAATTGTTATTTAAGGTGGACTTGCTGCTGGAGGGTTTATCTTACAACTGCAGTCAACAGTGAAGGTACAGCCTGGATCCTCCACCAGCCTCAAGTGTGATGTTCAAAACTATGGTCGTTTTTATTTATTCTGGATGAAAGTTCCTCTTGACAAACCTCCAGTCTGTATAGCCACGGTAAAGCCATCTGTGAAAATTGTGGCAAAGTGTGAACAGTTTGAAAACCATCCTAGAATCAACATCACCTGGGACCAAAAGACATTAAACTTGTCTTTTTCATCAGTGGAACAAACAGATGTTGCGACATACATTTGCGGGCTCTTTACATATGAAAAGCTCTTTTTTGGAAATGTAAGCAAGCTTATCCTTGAAGAACACGCTGATGGTGAGTAAGAAATCCAGACGTCTTCTAAAACTTTAGAAGTTTCCTACCCTGTATAAAACATAACATTGTCACTTAAAAAAAGTAATTTCGAGCCTGCCTTTTAGTTCTTAATTAAGTGAACTTTTAAGAGTAGGTAAACAGAATAAAACAGTCTGTGTTTTATGTTCTGTTTTATCCAAGGTTGAGATAATTAAACATTTTTTATATGGTGAGAAACTATTATCTGTTTATTTTTCTTCTTGTTTTTCTTCTTGCTCTTGTTCTTCTACTTTTCTTCTTCTTCTTCTTCTTCTTCTTTTTATTGCTATTATTATTATTATTATTATTATTATTATTAGGATTAGGATTAGGAAAATACAGCTCTGGGAAAAAATAAGAGACCTCTGCAGAAATGATAAGCTTTTCAATTATTATCTTTATAGATGCAAGTTTTGAACTAAACAACTACTGACACATTTTCCCTAAATTCCAAATAAAAATATTTTAAAGCATAATTTTAAAAGAAACAACAAAACATCAGAATACGAGAAAATCGTTATTTACAAAACCGTTCTCTTGTTCGTGCTTAAAGGCAATAAAAATCTTTGACATAGTTTGCATACTTGTAGTAGTATTTTTCCATTCATGTGTTTTGCAGTGGTCTCTATTTTTTGGTGCGTGTGTGTGACTATTGAACTAAGTGGTGCTCACTTCTGTTTTACAGGAGTTTCACCAAGCACAATAACCAAAGACAATGAAGAGGAAAATGGTGGGTGTAATTGGATCATTAGCTCCGTCATTCAATACATTGTGTCCTTCTCTTGTAGTTATTTTGTTGTAAAAAATTTCTAAGTGTGTGACTGCATGGTTAATTAATAGATATCATATTTAATGTTGATACAAAGTTTATTTGTAAAACTGAGTGTTCTAGTTAAAAATACCTTCTAAAATACCTTATAGTTCTAGGAAAAAGGTTCCGGTGTGGGTACCTTGTGACGGCATTAGCAGCAGCTAATGTAGCGTCCATACTGTTCATCATTTGCCTCATTATTTACCACCTAAAAAAAAATAGATCAGGTATGTTTATTTGCAAGTACCAGTTTTATCATTTTGCTTTTTATAACACACTGAGTAATTTGTTTATTTATTTAAAATATTTTAGTAATCTTGATCACAGTTTATTTTGAGCATTAAATGTGTATATTTTCAAAGGTGAAACAACAGAAGTCAGTGGTGCCAGTGACAATGTAGGTGCTGAAAAAATGTAGATTCACCAAATACAACATTTATAATCTCTAATCTGGGAAAATAATCTATTCATTTTCTTTTTAAACAGAAAACGGAGGAAGTAAATTATGCTGCTCTCACTTTTGGCCATAAGCAGAGGAGAACTATGCAGAAGAGGACCAGTGCAGAATCGTCAGTAATATATGGGGCTGTGCGACATCAAGAGGGGTTGTGACTCATTGCAGAATGGCCATCAAAGTTGCAAAGTGCAGCATTTCAATCCATCGGGCTTTGAATGTGTAGACACCAGCTTGTTAGACACCAGTCAGCATATTACATATACAGCATAAGGTCAATTAAAGTACCCTTAATCAAATAATGTTTTTCTTTAGTCAGTAACGGATCCAGCTGGCTATACGTCATCTCACTGCCAAATTCCCTACCAGCTCCTCTATACAGGCACAGTTACTGTAACCACTGAAAGAGGGAAAAAAACAATACATTTATGTTAAGGTATATAATTTTTTTATGTGTATTTTATAGCAATATTTGTATTAATTAGTACTGATTGGGGTTTGAATCCGGGTCCTTGTCTTGTGTGTGTGTGGAGCTTGTTCTCTTCGTGGTGGGGTTTCCTCTGAGGTCTCCTGTTTCTCCCATAGTCCAAAGACATGCATATCATTGAATTGGGGATTCCAAATAGACTGTAGGTGTAAGTGTGTGAGTGATTGATGTGTGTGTATGTGTGCCTTGCATTCGGCATGGTGCTCCCCCATGGTGAGACTCTCCCTTGCGTTCGTAGACTGCGGGATAGGCTCTGAGTACACACAACCCTAGTAAGGATTCAGCGGTTACAGGGACTGAATGTATGTTATATTAATAAGACCATATCTACAGTTACATTGTGATTGACTTTAGTTAAAATTATTGGGTTAACTAATGATAAAGACTGTCTGAATGTTGTATGCTTGTAAAACTATGCCAGGTCAAACTACTGTTTACAGTATAAACTGTGGCAGAATCGTATAAGTTTGTTCTTCATAGAGGAGAGTACTGTAGAGTGTTAAATGTTTATATACTATATTTTTCTTGTTGTTTTTTGTCCTGAAGGCCCACTTATGGCAATTTTGTGGTTTACTGTAAAATAGTCATCATTCATTCTTACATGTCCATTTTCCAACCTCAAGTAAAATTACCCCCTCTCTTCATTACTGTGCTTTCAAGACTGACATGTGTAACAGACTAGCAGAAGACTGCAGTGGGCTGTATATGCAGAAATATGGAACACAGCTGGTCCTGTCACCAAGAAAAAAACAAAATGGGCTTAGGGTCCATTCGTGAACAGCACATACTAAAGACACATTTTTAAAAGCACAATTCATTTTATTTAAAAAGCTGAGGAAATTTTTACTCATTTTCAATTAGAAAAGGAACAAAACAGGTCACTTTACTTTTTACTGTATGACTAATCCAAAATAAAAGCAGCAAATATATCAAACTGCACCAAAAATGCAAAAGAACATAAAACATATGATACACCCATGTGATCAGTTCTGCGAACAGCGCAGCACCAGTCATTATTTGTTTTACTGAAACGAGGCAGAAAGACAGCTTCATATATTCATAAATGCTGGGAGGTCCAGTATCAGCTGAATTTGTAAATTGGGTGTTTACATAATTATATAACTTCTAAAACTTTATGATTATTAATTTGCAGTCAAATGTAATATACAAAAGCTCTTTGCATTTCACACATCTTAAAATGTGGCAATAGGCCATCAATGAGAGCTATGAAATAGTAGACTACTACTAAGTCTTTTTCCTTATTGACCCCTGCCCAAATTTAGCTTTGAACACATTAGATCAGCTTTTGGCCCTTAATGGCTCATATCCTGAAAAAATAACTCTCTAGCTAGTAATTATAAGCTCCCTCTCTCTGTCTGCATTGCTAGCTAGCTAGCAAAGGCTTTATCTTAATTGCTTTGATTGCAAAAATAGCTTGACACACACACATTTACTAAAATGTAATAGCCTGCACCAGTAAACATATTCTATCCTCCTTCTGTATTTCCTTGTCCTTTCTGGAACTTCTTTTCTGCCCCAGAATGAAACAAACCCAGAGGCACCATTAGGATTCTGCCTGTGGGAGAGGTTTTGCTTACTCGAGGTGCAGATATATATATTTAAACAGGTGAGCACGCCACAGTACGCAGGGTGAAATGCTCAGGGGAGCCTCAGTGGTACCACTAGCAGTCCAGGACTTCGACCTTCTGATCAAAGGGGGACTCCCTAACCACCCGGCCAGGCGGCCACTAGTGCCCCGTTTTAAGTGGAACAGAAAATTGAAACGTCGTGACTTAAGGTAAGCAATGCAAATCATATATATAAAAACATTAAAATGGGAGCAAAAAAGATACTCTTACTCTTCGCCAGAAAAGTGGCTCCAAACGACAGCTGCCTTTAACAAAGTGACCGGAGGGAACAGCAAGAAAACCTACTGGGAAGTTGCATTACTATAACACCACCAGCAGGAGGCATGTTGCACAAAAAAGTAACCCCCACGTTCTCCATCGTCTTAATTTCACAAAGAAATGCGTAAACAAATCTGTAAATAGGAAGTAATTAGTATGAATGCATCAGTTAAGTTTTATTGCTGTATTGTATTATTTTTATGTTTTCTTGTTAGTAATGCGTCTGGTTATTTAATTCAGTTATTTTACTCATGGCAGTGTCGCTGCTATAATGTTGGGTAAAATCCCATGAGAGAAGATAAATGTTTTTTATTTTTATTACAGCAGTGTAAGTACAATAGTCAATAACGTTTTTGTGAATTGGTGGTTTTTAAAGTAAAATGATTTAAATGTGGAATTGTATTGCTCAATATCTATGTCTACAGGAAAGAGACAACGTCCTCAGGATGCAATATCTTGCATGTATAGAAAAAAAAAAAATTCCTGTGTTGTGCTGTGCTTTTTTCAGTGCAAAACAATTGAAGCCTATGTTACTCCACTCATATTAATTCCAAGAGTCCCAGAAACCAGAAATCTGATACTTGTCATGGGGGTGTGTAGAACAAAGAGAGAGAGAGGGGGGTGGGGGGGCGGCATTAAAGACTGGCGTTTCAAACGCTCAACCAGTAGTGTTGTTTTCATCTCTCCAGCCTTTAATGAGGAGAGAGGGAGATTCAGGGATTACCTGCAAGAAAACAGTGATTCTGGACATCCGACTGCTCCAATGAATGCAAAGTGAGACTCATACAAATCCTTTCAAAACCCTGCTTAACCGGTACAGAGGCAGCACAGCAGACAGGGGAAAATATCAGAAGCACATTTAGCAGGCGATGAAAGCAGAGGATACTTCCAACCTGGAAACCTATACTGTGGTCAGTTCACAGGTTCTTGAAAAACACAAAGAACACACACACTTTTCAGTCAATGAGTCTGTGGCTGATCAGGTATCAGCATCTGTCTGCCTTACACTCACGCAGTCATGTGCTAAGCTATGCTCTAAGGGTAACTCTCTTTTTGTTTTCCCTTTCTTTCTATTTATTTTACATCCATATATTTTGAAGACCGCTGACTTTGTTTCACTGCCGTAGACCACTGTTTACTTTGGAACCAGTTTGGGTTCCACATCTCCAAGGCTCCAAGGCAAATGATACCCCTGTAATTTGCATGCAGAGTCTGCAGGAAAGACTTCAGTCAACCCATGACAAACTGCAGTCTCCACATTCTAAACCAAAGAGCATAAGTTTATATGGATATTTGTTTTGTTATCTTGGTATTAAATACTTTATTTAGTTTGCAGAAACATTCTCTCCCTCCCTCTCTCTCTCTCTCTCTCTCTCTCTATAAAATCTATATCTCTATCTC
>JBBKCR010051792.1:0-10775 GCA_037577295.1 Ladigesia roloffi | reverse complement strand
GTGCCACCTGGTTTCCTGTTTATATAGCCCTGGCGTGCGTTACGTCCGAGTACCCGTGACGTCACGCTTCCTGGTGCATACGACACTGAAAAGGGGTGAATTGAACAAAATCAATCAATGTAAGGTTCCAAAACTGGGTTGCACTGAAAAGATCCCGCAAAAATGTAATTTTTAATGACACAAAATCAAATTCAGAAAAGGGAAAAGAGCTGTAAGGAGACTAAGGGACCCTGGATATAAACTCCAGAGGCTTTCCAAAATTAAGGGCTGTGTATAACATGAGAGGTAAATCCATTTCTGCAGGCAGGTGAGATATGGGCCATTGGCTATGTGGATCTACCTGCTGGCATAGCTAAGATCACTGATTAGGAGGTGCAGTTGATGGAATTCTTCTCCCAGCCATAGTAGGAGCAGTGGTTCTAGGTGTTTCCCTAGTGGCCAGAATAGGGATTGCGGCCCGTTCAGTCACTTAAAAAAGATTTTCAAGATGTTCCTAATATATCACTCATAGCAATGCGGACTAAAAGGTGGCATGTACTTTGTTCATTATAAACAATAAGCCAGCCAGATGTCTATCAACAAATTAATATTTTCATTTCTACCTCATCAAAAAGTCATATTTATACATTTTAAATGTACATACTTATATATTATTAGGAATATGATGAATAATATATAAATATATGTATTTCCCTGATTTTAGAATTCAAATATATGCATAAATTAATTGTGACATGTACCATTAAATAAATAATTTAACTCACCTATAGCGTCACATTATAGTGCTCTATAAAATTCATACAGCTTGATAATATTGACACCATTGTAAAATTTGGTAAAGGAATAATTTTACCAGATGTCAGGGAAAGTAAAATTTTGTGAAAATTTTGTAAAGTCGTGTGACAGTACACTCAAAAAATGATATGTTGGCATTGCTTAACTTTATGTCAAAAGTTCCACTTTATGTCAACAGTTGCCTTTAAGAGAGAATATTTATTCCAGTAATCTTGTACTAATCTATTTATTGAATTAAGTTTAATTACTCTAAAATGTATATTATGTTTAAAAAGAGATTTATTAAACACGAATTCTTTAATGTTCTACTGAAGGAAAAAAAAATCACCTACATCTTGAATCTCCTTTGGGGAGTAAATTAACAGTTTAGAACTTAAGAAATTAAGAATTTGAATTCATTAATTTAAACATAACTACATTCTTTGGACCAACAATTGTCATGTCTTATTTTTTGGAGTGTATATGTTTGCAATATCGCCCACCCCTACTGAAGATATTTATTCTTTTTTGGTGCAGATGTTTCTCCAGCTAAAACACAACACATAGTGAGACTGAATATAACCTCTGGTGGACAGGATCTGAATGACCCTGCTGTGAAAAAAGCCATTCTGAATCAGGTCAGATATAAAAACTGATGTCACTCACTTGTATACCTCTGTTCTGTGTCCTCATTTTTAACTGAAGGAGAAAATAAAGTGAAAGTCATGATTTTATTACATTGTGAATTCCATACCATATGCATTTTGCCTAAGTGATATACTTTATTTCCATCAGTGTCTCCATGTTTAAATATTGGAATAAGTAATTGAAAGTGATTGGGAAAATTTTACCTAAAGGCAGCATTCATAAGGCTACCAGGAGGGTTTGGTTGTGTTAAAGATTTATAAAACATCTTTCAAATGACAGCCTATAAGCACAGTACCTCTGTTGCTCAAGCTTTTAGCTCAAATTTCACAGTGTGAGGCAAAGTACTCTAGTATTATTTTTTGCATATGGCAATAGGAATCCGATTGGATTTTGAAGAACCACATGAAATGAAACAGACATCTTTTTTATATTGTCCTATTAAAATAATTCAATTAAGTGTACATCACACCTTTGTAATCAAGATCAAGAATAGAGAATACCCCATAATTTGTGTGGTCATATTACTGTATACAGAACCAATCCAAAAGTCTAGCCTTTATGCTACAAAAAGTTCGTTACTTTCACTGTGTGAGTGTTTGACCCACTAATTGATTCTCCCCTGGAAACAAATGAAAATGTATTTAGTGCCACTGTTGATGTTTTATATTTTTAACAGATTGAGAAAAAACTAAGATCACAAGGAGTGGGCGATGACACCACCTTCAGCTGGCGAGTGAAGACTGGGAGGGTTTTCCACTTAGACAAGAGCACAAGCACACTAAAGAAAAACAAGTGTGTGGAATGGAAATTTGACTCGGTGTGTACGAGCCACAAGCAAGTCTTAAATTCTTGATAACACACAAGTTTAAAGTTCACCATCAAAAGCCACGACAACTAAATTTCAAACAAGTGTCCAAGAATCAAGTTTCAGTCAACAGAATCATACCACTAACTCTTAGAAGTCATGATAAAATGGCCTGTCACTTGATATAAAAAATAAAGTGATCCTCAACATCTTTTTATAATAGCGTTACTTCATTAGAGAATACAAAAATAAAAGAAAGAATTACATGAAATAGGGCCTTCACTACAAAAGTCCCCAAAATAACCCAGAAAAACAAAACAGAAAAAAGAATGGTCTGTAGTGACCGCCAACCGTAACCTTCCCCAGGCCTGACTTTTGCTGAGGTTTATCTAACTCTGGCAATTTCTGTTGTATATGTTGGTCATTTTGATCACACTTTATTTCGTTGGACTATCTAAAGCTATATATAGAGTTGACTGTTAAGTACAATAGTCACGGGCAGAAAGTTAACAGGGCAGAACCCAAAAGCAGATTCAGGAGAACAGGCTGAAAAGTCAAAAAGTGTTCTTTTAATTTCTACTCAAAGCAAAACAGAATTGGCAGACGATCAGCACATAATGCAATGTGGAAAAAACACTCCAGAGCATTTAATACAGCATGAATGTTTTATTCGATTTGCCATTTATGTTGTCACAAGCATTTCACTGCATATCGTACTGTGTATGACTGTGTACGTGACAAATAAAATTTGAATTTGAATTTCTGTTCGTCTATCACGTCATAGTTCCCTGATTGTCCAGCTGTTATCATTGTTTTTAAAGTGCTTTATAAATAAACATAACTTGTAACTTGTAACAAGAAAAATTCAATGAAAAAAATCCAAGGGGTCTCAAAAATTAGGTCCATACAAGAGATCCAGACAGGGGTAGAAACAAGGATCAGTATCAGTAGGGCAAGACAAGAATCTGGCAGGGAGAAGCAGTACTGGCATGGCTTAAGTAATGTGGCTGATGGTAAGTGATTGCAGGTGAAATGCTGACAACCTCCTAGTCATTCAGCAGGGAGCAGCCACTGTGAAAACCTGGACAGGGAACATGGAACAGGCACTAGGGAGTACTGGCATGACAAGACACACAAAAACACAGATCAGGGAACAGAGACACTGGGCTGGACTGTGACAACAAGATGATCTACAATGCATCCAAATAGAACCATTCAAGAATTTTCTCATTTTTCTTTTACATATTTTACATTCTATGTAAATACAGTTCCACACAACAGAAATCAGGGCTCTGTTTTTCACATTAGTCATATAAGATACTATCGTATTAGTTTTTATGCTTTAAAAAAAGTGTTATCTAACTCTGTATGGTATTTGGGTGATAAAAATGTATCTGAAAAGCATTTTCTTACATTCATGATTTTTATTTATTTTTTTACTATCTAATTTAGTAATAGAGGTTTATTTTATCTTTTATATAGATCAACATTAGTGTTTGGAGAAAGTTTTAGCTTCATTCTCAGTTGTCAATGTTTTGCACTATGTATATGTTGCACTATATGTAGTGTTGCGCATGTTACTTTTATTAGTTATTTATTACTTGTTACCTTCATTTCAAAATAATTCGTTACATTACAATATTACTGTATTTAAAATGAAAGGCATTACACTACAATTGCATTACATTTAAGTTACTCTCACCAAAATAACAAGAAATACGGATTTGGCCATGTAAATATAGCTCATGATGCTAAATAACATAACACATTCAGTGGAAGGTGACAGTTCTATCCAACTTTAGATCAGTTGCAGGTTCACTCATCTCTAGGGTGACCAGATTTGGGATTGTGAAGAAGAGGATGCCTTAGCGGGACTTTCATTACCAGCTCGGCCGGTCCAGGTGGTGTTAGATGTTTAATGACTGCATGCATCTCGGGCCGACGACCGTTCTGGACTTTTAGGTTCTGAGAGATGCCCATAATATGACGAATGTTTAGGCAGCTCTAAATCCTGAAGGATTCTAAAATTCCAGCCGGATGTGGGACGCAGGTCTCAGAAACAGAACATGTCTGGGAAAAAGAGGACGTCCCCCTACACTTCTCTCTGTCTGACTAAAAGAATTGAAACATTTTGCACGGACGTTTCTCCTCTGCTGATCTTGTGGTGATTTTGGCATTTGTACAGAGTGAAATATTACCAATTTCTGTGATGCCTTACCTTACTGCGTAACAGCAAAAAGCAATGCATTACAGTAATTTGTTAATTTTGTAACGTGTTACTCCCAGCACTAACTATGTGTACGCTGTGATTCCCCATTTCATCTCTCTGTATACTTGTATATGGTTAACAAGGCAATAATGTTCACTTTAACTGTAATTCAAATGAATGAAAAGGCCACATTTTACACAAAATTCTTAATAATGTAATGGGCCACTTTGACATCTGGAGTGCTGCTCACTGAAAATTTGTGCACTTCATCGAGTCATAACAAAATTACACAGTTTTCTGTTGTTCGTGCTGACAGGAGTGTTAAGTACGGTGGTTGAGAAGGGCAAAACAAATTTACATTACAAAAATAAATTTACATTACAAAAAAAATGTACAAGATGTAAACACTTTTACAAATCCGGAAACAAATTTACAAAAGATAAAAACACATTTACAAATCAAACGGTAGGGTAGGTTAGTACTGGGCAAGCCCCACCCAAGTCCTTGTAGTGTCTGCTACTGGTAGCCTTTCTGCACCAGGGACATTGACCACTTCTGAGCAATCCGTGTACAAAAGTTACAAATAGAGAAACTAGCGAGGTAACTCATAAGGAGATATGAATAATATCAGGCTTTTAATAGGTTTTATGATGATGTAGTAAGAAAGCATGGTTGTGCTCACAGCACGCCACTCACTCTGAACTTTTGCAGGGGGTTTGGACGTCGATTGTGAATGTGTGACCTCCGCCTGATCAGTGCCTTTTAAAAAGTCTAAACACTTTCCACATGAATGACAAAAGCGTGCCAACTGACTGAAATGGTTCCCGCAAAATGGACAAAACATTGTTACAGCCACAAACTCCTTACTCTTTCGCCCTGCTAAAAAATTTGAGAGACACAAAAAGCCATCGATAAGCACTACCTGTTTAAGGACCTACCCTTTGCATTTGATTTGCCACTTGTAAAAGTGTTTCTCATCTTGTAAATTAGTTTCCGGATTTGTAAAATGTTTCATATCTTGTACATTTGTTTTTATCTTTTGTAAATTTGCTTCCAGATTTGTAAGTGTTTCGCATCTTGTAAATTTGTTTTTATCTTTTGTAAATTTGTTTCAGGTTTGTAAAAGTGTTTCACATCTTGTAAATATTTGTTTTGAATGTAAATGTGTTTTTGTAATGTAAATGTGTTTTTGTAATGTGAATTTGTTTATTGTAATGTAAATTTGTTTTGCCCTTCTCAGCCACAGGAGTTAAGCATCGAGTTCTGCGTACACACACTGAAGTTAGGTTATTGTAGGGGAGAAAGAGGGAAGTTGAGTGTTTTTCTGCTGGAGCTTATGTACATACATGCAGACGTGCTTTGTAATGCTATTCAGAATATATTTTGGTATATCTTGCTGAAACTTTGCCTAGCTGAACACATAAAATATGATGATGCAAAGAAATAGCAAATCTCTGCTTCTCAAGAAACTAGGAAAATCATCCTCAGGAAAACTCAGCAGGCAACACAACACAGAGGTAAACCAGTCAGTACATGACTTGCAAACTAGAATGCCTCAAGCCATGTGCCAAGATACCGGAGTATAAAAGCTCACTCCATAAAAAGAATTGCATTTGCCTATTCAAATTATCACAGTGACAGTGTAAGGTTCTGTAAAGGGCACCAGTAACAGAGTTTAACTCTCACCTATTGCATTACACTACGTTTTTACACCATGCACTATTTTGTAGTCATATTAATCATGTGCAAACCTGAAGATGTATCTAATTAATGTATCTAATTACATCAATTTAACCAAGACAAAAGACTCAATGAACAGGAATGTTTTTGTCAATAAAGTTAATATTGCTAACAAAGTCAAGAAGCTGCATATTTGCATTATTCCAAAATATATATATATATATGTATTTTTTTATTATGATAATATTGTCTTCATAACTACAATAAACATGAACATTATGAATAATAGGCTAAAACAATGACTATAAATGTCTAAAACAATACTAAACATTGAAAAGAGTAAAAATAAGGCATTGTAATATATATAGTGTCACAGAAGGACATTGTCCCATCACAAAAAGGAGGAATGATGTGCAGACACAGACCTTCATCTGGATGTGACCTTTATTACAAGTAAGACAAAAACACGAGGAAAACAGGAACCAGGCACGGTGACCCAACAAAAACCAAAATAGCACAATCCAGTGAATATGCTCCTAAGATCCTAACCTGAGGACAGAGGAACTTAATTAAAGAGAGGGAGCCAATGAACAGAACCAAAGCTAATTAACCAAAGACAAACAGGTGTAAACAATAATCAACAGAAAGTTCTAGGCTTGCTGAGAAAGCTCCCAGAGGGAAAGACTGCGACCTCCAGGGGTCGCTGATGGGGGTGACAGAGGGCTGTCATCCACGGTCCTGCAGCAACCTATGACATATAGTTGATGTTGCAACTTCGAGGTAGCTATCTCACTCATTCCAAGACATTTATATATCGATAAAGTCCAAACATTTTTATGGCACGTTTACCTCCTTTGCTTTTTACTCGTTCAATATTTTGGTTTAAGGACAAACACTTTGGAATCGGTTCCCATTCTCCAGGTCAGTTTGGCATCAGTACACGTTCCTTGTGCTTTCGTTGTTGTTTCAATCTACAAAAAGAAGACAAAAGTGAAAAAGATATGACTATGAGTTCAAGTATAATGGAAGGGAATGAGAGCATTTTCTATATGCTAGATTAAGGTAGGAGTCCTGGAGAGTCAGTGTCAAGCAGAGTCAAACATATCCACTGGTATGCATGAGTGGCAAATTCAACCAAACTGCTGATTACCAACTCCTTCAGTGCAGACATTGGATTAAAGATTTGCTAATGTAAATCTCAAAGATAAAATCTGAATGGACTGGACAAGACTGCAGAGTCATTTCCATATTTTGCTGGTTGACAGGATTAAGCATGATTATGGTTGACACCACAGTAAATATTTGACCACCCAAAGAATATCTAATAACTGTGCAAAGTAACAGACAGGCCACAGTAACTGTAACCCCAAAAAGTGCTCCTATATAGTAAGTTGTGGAGTCCAAATACACAGTTACAATCATGAGAGATAAGTTTATGTGGATTTGTAGTTATTTTCAATCTGATTTCAAATCTCACGCACACACAGTTTTTGTGGTGAATCTAGTTATATATTACATGATTGTTAGTCTAATGAGCATATAATAATCATATTCAAGCATTTTTGAAAAAAAACTGTGGTAGCTGTCTGACATTGATTATTATATCTATGCCACATTGTGTGCCAGTCTGACTTTGCACTTAAAATATTAAAACAGTTAAAAGATTGGTGAAGACAGTTTAAAAAAAAATGCCTGCAAGTCTATGGCAAATCTCATATTATTAATTCGAAAAGTTGATGTGACTGAAAAACCCAGAAAGCAGATCTGAAATCAGCATGAAAAACTAGTTTACATTTACATTTACATTTACATTTGCGGCATTTAGCTGACGCCCTTATCTAGAGTGTAACGGTCAAAGCTATTTATTTTCCGGCATTACATTATTATGCAGTGTGCCCCTCAAGAGACTGATCTCTTCAAGCATAACGTGCGCTGTGTGGTCATTAAGTAGAATGACTACATGCCTATGACTTGGAACTAGCTCTGTTTTCTTGTATTATTTTTCGTCCTACTTTTGTTTTTAACGCCATGAAAGAGTTATTTTCTCATGTATGAGAGTAGCACGCTTGCCGTGTACCAGGGGACACCAATCTTTGCCTCCCTGCTCCTTCATTTTATAGACTACACGAGTTATCCGATTTAAAGCTTTACAAGGGCGACCTACATCGGGTTTCAAGTAGTCCACAAATGTATCAAGGGCCTGTAAAGCGAGACATAAGTCAACATCCTGTAGCTCAGTACACCTGATCAACACTTGTCTCTGATACATAACTACACCAATCAAGACCCATAAGACAACACCCTTAAAAGAAAGTCAGAAGGTAAAACAAGGTTAGGATTTTTATTATTATAAAGAAACCTACTTTGGTCAAGAGTGCTGCCTTCACTGATGGACTGTTTAGATCTGTTTTTCCGTTTGAAGACACCTTTATCCTCATGATCTGTTTTCTCTTTAACTTGTCTTCTGCTGGATGGAAAAACAGAGAAACTCAGAAACAAATATCCAGAACTGGATTTTAAAGTAAGAGAATAAATTATTTTAATGTAAGCTAATTTAATGGGATGTTTAGAAACAAAAAATGTGTCCAATGCACATTCCACACTAAAGAGCAAATTTTTGTTTAGCAAGGGATAGGATTTTTTATTTTTTGACTGAATTTTGGATGAATTGCATATAAAAGTGTCTGCCAAATTAAATACATTACACCAGAGAGGTGAAACCAGAGGACAGCACAAAGTGTAATCGTAAAAATATTTTAATAATCAGTACGCTCCTCTGGTTCTCACACTGTCCTGAAACTTGAGTGTAGCTGCAAATTCCAATCATGAAAGTATCACAATTTGGCAAAAACATATTCAGCAGTTTATAGCCCATCAGTGGCATAACTTAAGAAAGCAAATGTGCTCCATCCATCACAGGGATTTTACTTGTTAAAATCCTATGCCAGGCATCACCTCATAATATGTATTTTGGAAGTTTTCTATTTCATTGGGACTAAAAATGACATTGTGTGATGTGGTCAGATGGGCCAAATATAACGTTTTTGTCATGCACACTAAATCATGTTTGGCTGCAATAAATAAAAAATAAAAATGCATTCCTTCATGTAAAAATCAACCACTAATTAATTTTACTAAATGCCAATAGATTTTAGCAAAAAATCTGACTGTCTATGCTACAAAGCTGAAAGTTGTCCATCCAAAAACATTTCAGCATTACAGCCAGAAATATGGTTTTCAGTGACAATCAGTCTCTACATATGAAAATAATTCAGAAACTGGGGTGTGAATTGAACCGGGCAGTCCACAAACAAACACCAAAGAATATCAAGGACATGGAAACACTCCATAGGAGGTATGATCAAATGAATCCCAAACTTCAGTAATAATGTGGTGCCAATATTATATACACACACATTCACACACACACACACACACATATACTCACCTCCATAGCAAATGAAAGAGTGTTGTAAATTGCAGTCATCAACAGTCCATTCCCCAGAATTACCCATCATTACAGCAGAACAATCACCGGTTCCTGAGCTTGGCTGTCCAACTGCCCAGTTCCTGAATAAAAGGCTCCACTGGTCTGACCACTCCCAGGTGTCTAGGAACAATCCAACCCAGACATAGACCCCCCTATCAACGAGGTCTGTCACTTGCTTTTGTTCCCAAAGAGAGTGGATGCTGGCCAGGTCAGTGTAGTTTGCTCGACAATAACTCTGAGCATCAATCCAGTTTTTGAAACTTTGTACCAAGATGTAACCAGTACCCTCTGTTTAAAAAAGCAATTGAGCAAAGGAAGGCCTTTGAATTGTGGAACGACTTATAAGCAAAAAAGCAGGAGAGTAATTAAATATGTTGCAAAATTTTTGTTTTTTGATGTCTGAATAAATGGTTAGTTAAAAAAACAGTCATGTTTAATTTGTTCAGGTAAGGTGTACATAAAAATGTGACTGGCTATGCTGGCAATGTATAGACAGCATAATAATAATAACAACAACAACAAGTTCATGTGTCATTTGTGTGTCATTCTATCACCAACCAGTTATCTCACTAAACCACTATTTATTTAGCGAATGGAAAAATCAATGAAAATGTGTGACATATTGCATGGACTTGGTTTACCTCGGGGACATTTATCTTGACATTGAGTTTTCATTTTTCTCTTTTCAGATGTCTTGTGTTCCAGTAATTGGGGTTTGGTGTATCTTGTTTCATATGTTCAGCTGTCTTGTGTTTTTGTTTAGTAATTAGGGGCTCCTGATTGGTTTGTGTCCTAGTGTGTTTTGTATTTAGGTTCTTTGTGTTCTAGTAGTCAGGGCTGGTCACTACCTTCACATATCCTCACAAATCTCTGTACGTTCCTGATCCTTCTGTGTCTTATATGTAGGTGTAGTCTGAGTTTAAAGGCCCACAAGCCTTTGTTTTTTTTTCAGTTCATTCACGTGTAATTGTCTGTGCTTTTGTTTATTAAACTCTTAATATCTTGTAACCCCATTGTCCATCCATCCATTTTCTACCCCTTTATCCCGCACTCGGGGTCAGGGGGGGACTGGAGCCTATCCCAGTTACTTAAGGCGAAGGCGGGGTACACCCTGGACAGTCGCCAGCACGTCGCAGGGCCACACACACACACATTCACACTCACAATCA
>JBBKCR010051772.1:0-10777 GCA_037577295.1 Ladigesia roloffi | reverse complement strand
ACAGATAATTCATCTGGTTAACAGATACAGATACAGATACAGATACAGATAATGCTGTACTCGCTCATCCCTAGTAAGCAGGCCTAGTTATACGGATCTGCGTTTCTTTTGCATCGCTCATCTGGCTACATGTAATCCTAAATGCTCCTCTTGGTTTTACAAGTATTCACTGCTAAACACAATATCATTAAAATGTGCTTAACACTACAAAAATGTACACCAACCCCCTTCATTTTACCTTAAAATTAGATTTACACTTAAATTTACTACGTTAACTCAGGATTTTCTATCATTTAAGGAGCAAATTTGAAAAGGCAAAGGGAAAATAATCTAATGTGAGCATTTGTTTCCCTTTAATTGTCATTAAGTTCCTGTTTAGGAAAAAGTAAAGATTAAGGTAGTTAAAATGAAGGTGTTCTTTTGGTTCATGTTTAGTTTACTGGCCGACACTTTCCTTTTTCAGTCAGTCCGTGCAGAGAATGATAAACCAGGCATGAGTTTTCTTTCACTTGCATACATTTCTGAGAACATGGAGACAACCATTGCCCATCCAGAGTGGTGAAAACTGTTTAAATGTTTTTAATCGGTGAAAGCTGATTTGTCACACCACATAGCAGGAATTTCACAGCCAGTACACAAGATGAGCCAGCCTTGCCACTATTTTCTTTATAAACCATCAAATAAATATTGAAAGCAATTCATTTCGGTCTTTAGTGTGCTGCAGATATACCGGACTACTTGTTTCATTGCTGTAAGCACATTTATATCCTGCTGTTCTGCAAATGCTATCAAATTAAAAAAGACTGTTGCACAAAAGAATGAGTTTAGATTCATTTGCACAGGAAGAATTTCCCTTGCTGAGTTGCACAGCTTGCTGCTTTTAATGGGCTCGAACAGACCTGTGTTTTATTAAATGTGTAGCTGCATTAGCACACAGCTCTGTAATTCCTAGACACTTTATTGCTGCATTTATCTGCCTGTATTCTGCCTCCCAGCCCAATAAATGTGTTAACTGTGGACAGTATTTTAAAGATGGTGATCAATCTGATGGAAAGGAAAAGTGTTTGTATGTGTGTATGTGTTTGGCAATGGCTCTGCAATTAGCATAGCTGAAGCAGGTGCCTGTGTTTTGATACTCTCATGTTCCACCACCAGCTCCACAACCTCTCTTTAAAGCTACTGTTGGGAAGATGAACCCCCTTGACCTTAGACTGGAGCTCCCACTGCTGGCCACGTCACTGTTATTTCAAACATGTGTGCTATCACGATCACGAACTGGCCATGTTATAGCTCTATAACTTTTCATGTCTTTTTTCCAGACTTGCAGGTGCGCACCATTTTCTGCTTTTGGAGCTCCTGAGACAAAGCTAAAAAGTTGGCTATGTGATTTAGGGTACTGTTATAAGCACCTAGCTTCATGCTGTAGAAACATAATGAACGCACTTTGTTGCAAAGTAGATCTGCAGGGGTATGTTGAATGACAATTGCCCTAGAAGATCAGCTTTTGACTGCCTAAAAAGCCATATTTGTAGACCAAAATGTAGATGCTCCACACTAGTGACCATCTCCTCCCCTCCCATATGTCTGCATTCCTGTACATTTGAGATCCTACCAGCTTCTAACATGCTGCCTTAACTTTTGTGAAGTATCTCATCCAGTCATTAAAGTACATCAACAGAAGTTGATTAGTTGTGTTAGGGACTGCACTTTACAAGAAAGTGGACATGATCATGGATGGTGACTACTGTTCTATACCCATTATAGCTGAGGCCCTCTTCTTAGAACCTTTGGATTATGTGGACGTTCTTGACATTCATAACTCTTTTTCTTTTTATAAAGTCATTCACTGGAAGACTTGCTTTAATGGACCGGAAGTGGCTCCTCATCTTTTCAGGTCGACTTATCCATCAAGAAAGTTGAAGTCAAGTCATGAAATGACCAGCTGACGTCACACAGCCACAGTGAAGGAACACATGTGTCTTTTATTCTGTGTAACATTAACAGTCAACATGACAATTAAACAAAACAAAACAAAGGCTGATACCCTACCTTTTCTTGTAAATTTCAGCGTACAACAGAATGTAGGAACAACTTAATCTGTGCAGCCAGTCAGCATCCTCTAGACTGGAAGACCCCCTGCAGTGCTAGCATTAGCCATGTTAGCTAGCAGTGCCATTTCAGATGCCATTCAGATCGCCGGTACTATTACAGTACTTTAACTCTGACTCGCACATTGTGCAGGTCACCGTGCTGTTTGTGCATCTAGTGTGAAATATCTCCTCACATGTGATGTGTGTCTGTTTCCTCTGCTGCCGTGTCTCTTGTTTTGTTGTGGTTTTGTGTTTAGATTCCCCTCACACCAAGAATAATGCAATTTTTTATGGCATTATAATAATGGTTAAATCATGGAATCAAAGAGCATGTGTCAGTGTAAGCCAATCAGAGGCAGAGACTGTTAATACCCTAGTGGCAAGCCAGAGAAACACAGCCAACCTTCTCTAGTGAATCATTTTATCATTTCCTGACCATGGAAAACGAATCATGTCCTAATAGCGCTTAAGAAACAGATTTTGTGTTTAAAGCATAAACCTTTAGTTTAGGATATCGTTAGTAGGTATGAAAAACAAATGTTAAGTGAATCCAAATATACTGGAATTATAACTATCATGCACGTCACTAGTAGCTAAATTGTGTCAGTAGGCTCCATCTGTCCTCTCTCGCTTTCCAATCCAAAATCTCATTCTAACACAATTCAGTCTGCCACAGTGAAGGCCAATGGTATTTATCGTCATTCTTCAATATAACTTAACACAAGACGTTTACTAGATTGGAAAGCTCGGCAAACAATTATGAAGGCATAACAAATGGATAGTTATCAAAGCAGCATATGAATAGTGGAAGTAAAGCCAACAATAGTAATACTGTCATAGTGTTAACAGTGTAAACTATTAGAGTTAGAGTCCACAGACACAAACATCTGTTTTTAGGATTATATGGCCATTCTGAATTAATCTTATATAGTCATGTCAACAAGTTGATAAGTTTTATGAGGTTTTATCCATAACACAAAACGAAACCTTTAGATATATTACAGGGCTAAACTACAGCAATATAGGCTAGAAATACTGGACTGTAATGTGTAAAATAAAAAATAATCATATATTATTGATTTTTCATGACCATTCCTGACCATTCCTATGATAATTGATGAGTTTTTTTTTTTTTTTTACCTAAATCCACCTGTAATGTGAAAAACATAAATGAAATCATTATTAATTTCGTTTCATGGATTTTTATTGACATTAGTATTCCCAAAGTCTTTCATTTCTGATCCAAATTCTGTGTAGGAAAGGTAAGAGGCTGTAGGCTGCAGTCTCTCTTAGGGAGTGTGTGTGTGTATGTGTGTGTTATGTGACTATTAGAGCCTGGCCTTAAATCACAGCCCATGTGCTTGCAGAAGGAACTGTAACCCAAATGGAATTGCCTGGGCTGTATGGCTGTATGGCTGTATATGCCTGCTATAAAACCTGATGGGTTTCTCTTATATCTGCTCTGGCTTTCATGGTATAGTCAGGACAAAAAATGGAAGAAACTCAAGGTTGTCACACCATACTGAACAAAAATCCTGTTGTTTTACATGTGCACATCTGCAAAGATTAATTGACAAAGGTCATGGTGTCAATGATCATTTTTAAAGATGCAGGCATGTGCTGTTTTTGATGCGTTGTTTACAGAGCTTTGTAATGTTTGTGAGATCTGTGTGGCAAATGTAACTGAATGTAAAATATCTATATTTATATATTACATTCACTTTATATATTATATACGTTTGACTACACAGCTGGTAGACTAATGGTCGAGGCGAATGTCCTGTGATCAGAAAGTCGTGAGTTTGTTAACCCAAGACTGCTGAACCCTTCTGATGTACCCTAGAGTACCATCCCCCCACTCTGCCCCCTGGGCCCTGTGTTTCTGGCTGCCCACTGCTTCACTTGGTGAATGGGATAAAGGCAGAGAAAGAATTTCTTGCTATTCATACTGTGTGCTGTGGTGTGTTCACCTAGGATGAATTGGTCACTTTTACTTTCACGTATGCCTTTGGCAAATGCTCTTGTCCAGATTGCAGAACCTGAGGTCTCCTATGTTTTCTGTACTGTGTTGCTATCTGTCAGCATGAGCACAATAAACATGACACATTGTTGATTAGGTTGGAACAAATGGTCCTCTACAGTAGTATTCATGTGCACAGGAGGCTTAATCAACTTTGACTAAACTTTCACTCTACTGTCTTAGGAAATTGGCTAAGTTTAATGTAGATAAGTCGTTAATGACCCTTTTCTACACATCTTTCATTGAGTCAATACTTACCTTTTCAGTTGTCTGTTGGTATGCTCTGCTGAGTGTGAAACAGAGAAATGCCATATCTAAGATCATTAAGGTGTGTAGCAGTGTTATCGGTGTAAAACTAAATTGCATATCAGCACTGTATGAGAAATTAAAAATGCTCAACGCATCCTGTCAAACCACAATCTTCCCCTCTATAGAGAACTCCAGGCCTCGCCCTCTGGCTCTCGTTTTAAATACCCATCAGTTAGATCCAACAGATACAAACACTCCTTTATACCATCTGCTGTCCAGTTATTGAATTCCACTAGGAAACAGAGATAACCACCCCTCTCCCCCATCAATGTTTTTTATCTATTTATTGATTTTTTATTTATTTTATTTTCTAATTCAGCTAATGTATTCTACATATTCTTTTAAAACTGACTCATGAAATGTTGCATGTTTTTTTGTATATGTGTGCCTCTGCTGCAAAAACACAATTGCCCAAATTGGGACAAATAAAGTATAAAGTATTTTTTTAAGTAGACGAGATTTCTCCTTATGCTTTGGATTTGTTGAAAGGTTTGTTTTCTACCATTTTATTAAGTGCAATGAACATGGAAAATGCAACATTTTGATGTTTAGATGTTAGAAGTGAGGACTTGGGCATTGATACAAAATTCACAACTACCGATGTAATAAGTGACCACCTGGCAACACTCCAGTAGCCAGACAGCAACATCCTAGCAACCACTTATCAATATCCTAGGGATACACTTGGGACACTATAGAAACCACCCAACAAAGGCAACTCTAAAATTCCTTCAGGATAGCACTTTCATGTTTTAATGATGTATTTACATTTCAACTCAAAATGTAAGCAATAATTCTCAGGTTTTATAGGTTGAGAGTGAATCATCTGGATTTGTGTAGAGATTTAAACAGCACACACACACACCAACTCAGCACAGACACCAACCTATCACTCTTTCTTTAAGCGTGCTCTGAGCCTGTACGCAGGGACTCAGGTGTTTTATGACCTGTCAGGTGTGCTATTACCTGTCAGCACTGTTGGGGCCCCTTCATTCTGTTTATTTTTGCTTTCTGCAGTCACTGGTGAGTGCAAAGTAATAAATGACAAATTTTCCCCCGTGCATTCCTCACTTGCAATGCAATGTTTTCCCCAAGCCTATTCCCTGTCTAAACAGCAAGAGAATGTTGAAATATATTAAAGCATAAAGCCTAAGGAGTTTACAACTCCGCAGTAAATGAACAGGGAATATCAGCAACATGTTGCAAAGAACACTGACATTCAGATATTATACACTTAGTTTACAAAAATAGTTTATAAAATAATTTAAAGGAATAATAGCACATCAAAATCTAGCTAATAGGGTGCAGCATGGTATTTTACTATGGTTATTTCTTGCTGCATTTACTAGTATTATTAAAGGAAAGTGTATCTTTATTGCATACACCCTAACCACCAGACCACCAGCTTTTCCTGTTATGATTTACAGTTATAAATTAATATAATTCATAGTAATACGAATGTCTACTACCTCAGTAATAATATGTCTATGCAATGGAATAAGTCCTAACACAGCTGTGAAATCATAAAAACATTACTAAGCCACAGAAAAAAAGACAATTCTCTCACTCAAATGGCTCATTAATGCATGTTTTCCCAGCATGCCCAGCCAAAGCATTTCACCCACGTGTTCTATAGGTAAGAGGCTAATGGTGTAAGCCAAGAAGGAGTGGCAGAAGGAAAAAATTGCAATGTTAGACAGTTATTTGGTTAATTAGTGAGTTAGTTGTGCCAGAACCTGAGGTTCTCCATTACCTGGGTTCTTATCTCAGGTCTCCCTAAGTGGTGAGGAGAGCTTATTGTTACACAATACTGTAAGACATTTCATTCTTAAGTTAGTATTGAAGACAAATAGGTCAAATTGAATGTTTTAAAATGGATTATATAACATGGAAATTGAGTTAATGGGGTTGGAGAGCAGAGGGAATGTGGAAACTACACACAAACCCACTTTGTATAGACAGAGGAAGCTTTATGGATGACCAGAATTTAATTAGGAGGATTCTCTTTCTCACAAAGGCTAAATACATGTAGAAATATGTGGGTTACGATGAGTATAATGTGTGTGTGTGTGTGTTTATGTGTTTTCCAAATACAGTAAGAAATAATTTGAATATGAGAAAAAGACTGATATCAGTGCATCACTATGATATTATCAGGATACTTGATCAGAGATATGATTTATTGCCAGATTTATAGATTTATGGCATGGCATACTGTACTGGATTATAACTTACCTCTGAATTATTCCTCTAGAAGAAAATCTAACAAAGCATCCATAAAAAGTCCATTTCCATATTTCGGTTGTTAATTCATTTGTGACACAGGGAGTGTGACTGCTCTTTGTCTTGACTTTGTATAACTTTCAACAGTTAACTCAGAACAAGAGGGTGGAGTTGCTCTTTTTGTGAATGAGAGATGATCCCGAGTCACCTGCTGTTTTTTTTAACAAGTCTGTTAAAATGTAAGTCAAAGTAAGGCAGTTAAATACGTACATGGCAGCAAAAGCTAGCAAACAAAAAAGAGAAACCAAAACACCCACCACACGTTAGCAGTCTCAGAGAAATGCTTGAACTCTCAGTAACATCGGTTCATTTTCTCTAGCCTGAACAGGTCACACACAATCAGTCAGGTCAGAGACAGCCTTGATAGAGAAGCACTAAAAGAATTAATAAGGATGTGATTAAATATTTATTTTGATGGTGCACCAAAGCTACCTGGCAGATATGGGATGCCTCCTTAGTCCTGCATCCTCTCCTCTTGCCCATAAACCATCCATCACCAGCAAAAACCAAGTGAGGAGAGAATTCTGGACTCTATCCTGCTAAGCACAAGGACCAGATGGCTTAAGCACACTGGTATTCAAGCTGTGAGCCTCTCAGCTATGTGCGGTACTGCAGATCTTCAACCTGAGCCTCAGTACCTAGAAAGGACCCTGTAGAAAATGTCTGGTTCCTGTTCCAAAGAAGGTGAGACCCAGTGCACCATGGGACTACAGGCCAGTAGCACTCACCTCACACAGAATGAAGGTTTTTGAGAGACTTGTCCTGGACACTCTCCACCTCCTGGTGAGCCCAGCACATGATATCCTCCAGATTGCCTACCTGGCCAAGATTGGAGTGGTGGATGCCATCATCTACAGCAGGACTACAGCCATCTTGACAAGACAAGTGCATCTCTGAAGATTTCATTCTCTAAATTCACCAGTGCCTTCAACAGCATTCAGCCCATCTGGCTGGGGGATAATTGTCTGCTATGCAGTTGCATGCCCCCCTAAGTTGCATGGATTTTACACTACCTCACTGATAAGCCACAGTACGTGTAGCTGTGTAGCACTGGAGCTATGGCCACACACAAGAGGGGTCAAATTAGGCTGAAATTCCTAATCAGGCTCCAATCTTTTAGAGTCTGTGCCACCATGCTCTGGTTGTTCTACGAGTCTGTTGTGGCCAGTGCCCTTTTGTATGCTGTGGTGTTCTGGGGTGGTAGCATGAAAGTGGCACACAGGAAGAAACTGATCAGAAAAGGAACTGGATAGCATGGAAACCATGGCTGAAACTTTCCAGACCTCAGTCTATTATGGAAAATGTAGACCATCCACTCCACTGTGGTGTACAGCTTGAAAAGTAGCTTAGCCACTGACCAGCTTAGGGTGCTCCAATAAATGCAACAGAAAATCCCTCTTTCCCATCACCAATAGATTCTACAACTCCTCTCTTAGTCACACACCAACACAGTAATCGGTGCAATAGCCTGCTGCTGCTACATTCTCTTTCTTATGGGTTTAAAAAACTATCATTGTTTGAAACACTATGTGCGTTAATTTTGCTGTGATGTGCAACAGTCTATGTGCAATACTATGCAATTGTTACAATGTAAGGGGCAGGGAAAGGACGCAACATGGAGGCAGGCATAGTTTTTTCATCTTTAATAAAAGTTCAATGTGCAAATACACTGTCCTGTCGCAGTCTTAGCGCGTTTACCAGTCCTGAAACCAAAATAGCACACCCAGGGCAAAAGTCCAAAGTACAGACACCATTCATCATGCGCCGCTTGCTCTCACTCCACTCAGACCAGTTGGGACTTGAAATCATCTTTAATAATATTCACACACCATGTACGTTATTTTCACAATTTCCCAGCGTTAATTTTGGGGTGGCTTAGCCTCTCCAAGCTTCCGATACGCACCGCCCATGGAAGCAGGCGATAGAGTTTCAAAAGGAGCTCTCGCTCCCAGGTTAGCCTACTCCCTGACAGAGTTACGAAAACACCTCGGAGACCACACAGCGAGAACTGGACTCACTCAACCAACAAAAAGACACTCCTCAATACCTTGACATTCAGGACAGGTGGGCTCGTGATTAGGAGCCTGGGGAGCTGACGCGGCCCCATGCCCACAATCGCTACTCACTCTCACCTCTCACATCTGGTCCAGAGTAAGTCATCTCCTAATATTCTGGGGAGGAGCTGCAGAGCCGAGACGGGCACGACGAAACAGCAATGTTCTTACCAGGCAGCAAATATGTGCAATACCGTATGCTGTCCTGTACATGGCGCTAAATCACTTAATTACTGTAATCTGTACAATATTACTACTTATATTCATATTATGGTTGTTTTCTTTGCACTGATTTTTTTCCTGAATTTATAAAATTCACATTTCTACATTTTATTTAGATTTTTATTCAATTATATTTTCACTTATTTATTTTATCTATTATGGTATTTTCTCTCTTTTTATTCTACATTGTTCTGGTGTCTCTTGTGTCTGTGTGATGTGGCAGTCTCCACATGAACAACTTCCTGTGGGATAAATAAAGTTTTTTGATTCTGATAACAATAGAAGATAGGTTGTAAAGACTGAATGTGTTACTGTTCTAACCAGACCTTCATAACAATACCATTATTAGTCCAACAGTATTCAAATAAACTAATTTAAAACAGTAAACATTTTAATAATAGAATATTGACATTTGGGCCTTTTTAAAACTAATGATCTAATATTTAATAGGCATAAATCATACCTAAAATACATGAAGACAGCAACTGCATCCTTCTGAAATATGTGTAAGGACAGACATAGACTTTATGTAGGCCAGCATTGGTCCTGGAAAAGTGATGTCCAGCACAGATTGATTTCCCTTTCAAACACACCTGGTTCATCTCACCTGTTAGTGAGTGTGATTGAGAAGAGACCATCTTGAACTGCGCTGGACATGGGACTTCCAGGGCTGGAGTTGAGTCTGTGCATCTATTTTTATACAAATACGGATTCAAGCAGTATCAGAAACCACAAAAGCAAGCCTATTAGGGAAAACAACTGAGCATCTTTTAAAGCAGGACATATTAGTTTGCATAAAGTTATGAACTATTAACCTTTCATTTCCTGTGAGTGACATTACCCTTGTAGCTCCAGTACTAAAGATAATGTTGAGCTTGTGGGAAGGTCAGGGAGAAAACAAGATAGCATGCAGCAATGTATCATCGCATACTTGCAGGCGGCTGTAGGAGGATCAAAATGTGGGGAATGAAAGGCCTTCTGAAATTTCTGGACGGCTTCTTTCTGTCTCCAGTGCTGTGGTAACAATCCCATAGCTCAGACACTGTGGGTTTGTGGGTAAATGTTTCAAGGTCAAAAGTAAAAATCTCTGGTTTCAGCTCCACTATATCCATTTCCTCCAAAACATTGCCAGTGCTTTTCATCACTCAACTGACCTTGGTCTCCATCCTGTCCAAAACCACAAGAGCCTTTTCACATTGAAGCTGTGCTTAAAGCATCAAAGAAGGTGAATTAAAGGCTGTGCTGAACAACCGAAAACCCCAAGGAAGCTGTAGTAATGGGTTGCCATGGAGCTGTCCAACCTGTGGAGCATATTTTCATGTTTTAAAATAGTTTTAATAATATGTGTCTTTAGAATATTCTTTTTATCCCCTTGTGGTTCCACATGTACTCACTCTTACAACAACACAACTGTTTTGTAGTTGGAAAAATCTCTGTTGTTACTAAATAAATACCACTGAATATATTAGTCATCACAAGTAATTGCTGGTAAGTACTGAATTATTTCTTGTAGATGCAGGACCTATGTAGTTGTTAAGTGTATCTCTTTGTAAGAAATATTGTAGGCCGCTGTTCAGCTCTCCATGGACGTACTGCCTGATAGCTGCTGCTAATTTATTATGGACTGCTGATCTTTTTAATGCATATTGCACAGTCTTTGCTGCGATAAAAACCTGTGAGACATATCTTACAATGCATCTGTGAAAAAGAACCAACACCCAATCTTAAAGGGATAGTTCACCCCAAAATGAAAATCTGATGTTTATTTGCTTACCCCCAGGGCATCCAAGTCGAAGGTG
>JBBKCR010051761.1:2500-10778 GCA_037577295.1 Ladigesia roloffi | reverse complement strand
GTGTGGTTGTGTGTGTGTGGATGTGGGTGTGTGTGTTTTTCTGTGTGGGTGTGTGTGGGTGTGTTTGTGTGGGTGTGAGAGTGTGTGTGAGAGTGTGTGTGAGAGTGTGTGTGCATCCCTGGTCCTATATAGTTATTGCTTTCTAAAATGCATAAATCAGGAGCAGAATGATGTTACTGTGCATCCAATCTTGTTTAGCAATACATTGCTGCCCGTAGTTAATGGGCTGATAGCCAGCTGACATCGCCGTGAGCGTCTGAACAGCTGCTCTTGTCTGCGGTGTGGTAATAAAGTGCCACAGAGTGACGCCATAGAAGAAGCACTTTCAGTTCCATTAAAAAAAGATGCTTGAAAAAGAGAACTGTGAGTGAAGAACCTTCTGAAGAGCAGAATGTAAAGCTCCTATGTCATTATGTGGAGGGTCTTTAAATAAAGCTCTTACATGCACTTTTACAAACATAGCTTGTGAAGAGCCATTCATTTAAAGGTTTGTTGTGGAACCAAAAGCAATTTGACACCATGGTGCAAAAAAAAAATAAATCATGTTGACAACTTCATTAAATGTGTCAGATCTCATTAAAACACAAACCCAAGACTCCGCCCCTCTTCCCTACCATGACTCCTAATGCCTAGATCTAATTCACCTAATGAGTTCTGATCACATGACCCTAATTAAAGAACATGTTGTGAATGCAGATTTGTGAAGTATTGACTATTCCTTCATACTGGGTGTTTGTTGTATCTGGTTATTCGATTTGTTTGGTTTGAATAAGCATGTGTGTCTTTTTCTCAACGCTGATTCCTGTTTCTTCTGTTCAGTGATTGAAATTGACATTTTTACTCTTGGACTCAGCTCACTGGTATGAGAACTCAGATTTGTTTACATGTCTGACTGCACTATGGTTTTAAAGCCTTGCCAGTATGTGGTTTTCTTTGTTTTTATTTATAATTCAAAAAAAAAATTGTTTTAGTCCACGTTTGTTCAGAACCTGACCATGTTTTCCCCAGCCCTGATCCTGGAAGCCCCCCATACTCCTTGTTATGCACATTTAAGAGCCCCAGCACACCTGAGCCAGCTAATCAACTAATCAATAAGACAATTTAGGGTTGAAGTGGACGTGTTGGAGCAGGGAAACACTCACTCACACAGTACAGGGTTCTCCACAGGATGAGGAAACACTGATGTAAATATTCTATGCCAAATACAAAGAAACATCTAAAACTTTGATCAGATTGTCCTTGCTGTAGACAGATGTTTCTAGGAAGAACAAGTTGGTATCATGTGGTGTGTTTTTTTCTTCAAAAGGTTCTGCACACATCAAAGTCGCTTGCTTTCTTCTTTAATGAGCCCCTGGTTCTCCGAGAAGACAAAAGCGAGCCTGAGGGTCTCATCAGTCCAAGGTTCCAGCCTGATGGGTTTCTGCCGAACTGCTCATGCAGTGTTTAGTCTATATGAGCTGTAGGTGCTCCTGACTCTCAGCAGGGCTGTTTTTGGTGTGTATGTGAGTGTGAGTGCAGGGCTGGGGGGGGATTAGGGGTGCATGCATCGCGCTGGCTGAGTTATGTTCACCAGCTCTGGGGCGCATGTTCCCCCTCTCATGGTAAAATCCAATAAGGCGGAGGATTAAGCTGGGGATGGATGGTGCGCTCAGCGCACGCTGACTGATCCCTCTCATCTGCCGCCGAAAAATGTACGCTTTGCATCGCCTTACATCCAGCAGCAGCCGGATTTGCAATGTCTGTTGCCATCATGCCCCCCCACACCCCGACCCCCAGCAAACCTCCACCCCTCCCCTTCCGTTCTGTCTCTCTGAAATATTCCTCTCAACATCTCGCCTCCTTTCATCATCTAGGAGTTTCCGCCCGATTGTTCATCAACGTCAATCCATGTCGGCATGCGTCACACAAGTCTCTGGACCTCCAGGGAGGGAAAGCCTGAATTAAAATCAGCCCAGGAGTCTGGGCAATGGATTGGAATTCGCTTGTTTGGTTGTTGGAGACCAGATCATAGAGAACAATCATGACTTAAGGTGCTCACACACAGCTGCTCTGGGGACAAAACACCTTCACCCCTCACCCTCACGGGTACACTGAGGAAAGCTGGGTGTTATACTGAGTGTGTTCACAAAAGGAAATAAGTCAACATGGCTTTGTCTTTCAGGTATTGTGATAGACTTTATTCGGGTGGATTTTTCTTCAACTGCACACTCCTTTCTAGAGAAACTTAGAGTCTTTCATCATGGGATTGCCTTTGTCCTCTGGGCTCCTATATGTAATATAGATTATAACAAAATCATCGTTCATTTGGAGAAAAAATTATTTTCTTTGGGCACTCTCACTCTTGTCTCTGGTATCAATAATTGAATTCATAACTGCTTCATGAGAATTTTACAGGCAGTTAACAAGTCTGAATTTGTGGAACAAATAAATTATCACACCCCAAAAATTTAAGAACATTCAACTGGCGTAAAATAGACTTTGGGATGTTTAGTGTTTTTTCAGGATGTTTTTAATTAGGAGTCGGTTTGTTTAAAAATATTTTTTTTCAGTATTACATTTTGATCAATTCCGAATCGGTAAGTTTCATCATGAATAAAATTGACTGTAGTTATAAATATCATGTAATATAGCATTTGTATTCCCCATCACTAGTTAGCAGACATGTAGTACTTTGATCTTCCTGTTCAAAGTTTCAGTAAATTGCGGTGGAAACGAGCCTCGTGTCTTTGGTGCTGAGGTAGTCAAAGAAAATTATGAGCTGAAAAGCTCCATGGGGCAAACACCAATCCCTGTCAATCTTGACAGTTAGATAGGGCTTGGTGAGACATTTCCAAAAATACCTTTTTGCCATAATATCCCCTGAAGTTATAAGTCAAAAACTGTTCATATCTCCCCTCTGTCCCTTTACTTTTGTCACCCATGGACACGGAAGTGCCCAACATTCTTCTAATTTACAGTAAGTTTCTATCTTTATCTCTTTTTTTCCTACACAATTCCAAGTGTTCTTACTTTTGTTTATTTTCAAAATTAATCCACAATAAATAATTAAAACTAAGAAAATGTTTTAAATCATAGTGTCTGTCCAGATTTTGACTGGTTTTGTAGGTTCTGGGAACAGTGAGCACAGAAATGTAAGTTTCTTTCAAAATAGCATTTTCTCACTCAGCAGTTCCTTTTCAAAAACACACAACTGCTATTATACACTTTTTCCATATTTTAGTGCACATTAATGTAATTCATTATGGCATAACATCACAAACTCAATGCAACTGAATCACCACCTACAGGCGTTTTTTTTATGTCCAACCCAGATGCCAATGACGAAAAGCAGCTAACTAGTATAATGGAATTCAAATGTAAACCTCAGTTTGTTTACTATTTATTTTAATTATTTGTATCATATGGAATTCCATGTGGTATCTCAAGGGTGTCCACCAAATGTGGTACCCTGTATCTCACCACATATTACACCTATTCTCAGTGCTGGCATCAAGAGAGGTATTCAAAAGCATTGCCCCCCAGACAGTCAACACCCCCCCTGAGCAAGGTGACACTCATATGAATATAGTTCATATGTGATATGTGATAGTGCCCCCTTATATTCAGGCGCTGCCTATTCAGTGCCGGCGCCAAGGGGGGTGGCATTCGAAGGCATTGCCCTTCCTAGCAAGTCATCAGGGCCCCCCTAGTGAGTCGTTAAAATGTAGGGGTAGCCGTTGGCCCGAGATCAGCTAGCACTCACCCAGAACCCAGAATGATAGTGCCCCCCCATAGACAGTTAGATGCCCGCCCAGTTGGTCCACTCTGGCAGCGACACTGTGCCTATTCCTGCCTCCGCTGTACACACACTGTCTCTATACCAAGTACAAAAAGATGGAATCAGTTGCGGGACATTTTCCAACAGTGAATGGGAAGTGATCTCCTCTGAGGTTTAAAGCCAAGGCACCTCTGCTCTACTGACTCCCTACGAGGGGCTCAGACCCACCACATACATATTCTGCACCCCATGTGGGATTTCTATGCTCTAGTACCGCTGTTACAGGTCCCAATGGACTTTGCCAGCCATGCTGTGCTTCTATCTCTTCTGTCTCTATATCCCTCTACATCCTGCTATTTTGGCTGATACTGTGGCCCTTAAAGAGGACATATTATGCAAAAGTCACTTTTTGCAATCGTTTGTATTTCCATTTGGGTTTCTACTGCTCCGAGTGACAAAAACAAACAAACAAACGAAAAGAAAAAAAAAACCCACCCATCTCTTTTCTGCGAATAAACTGAAAGATTTTGGTGTCAGGAATCATGTGCTTCTATGAGCCGCATGGATGTCTCCCCTATTGTGACATCAGAATAAGGAAATTTGTATTAAAACCACCCATCACCTGTCAAGCCCCACCCACTAGGTTAGTTGAAGATCCTCTATTTATATACTGTTGTCTGCCGAGCACTACGGCTACAGGCAAAGGCAAATCACTATGAAGTGTTGTGTTCATATTGCTGAGGGTCCAATATAGGGCTGGGTAGCGTCTCTGTTTTCTGCCTTTTTCACATGTAGTAAACACATAGCTTAAGTTTGGAATGGGTGGGGCATGGCCAGCAAAAACGTACTTGCTTTAAATTGACAGACCCCTTAAATGGCTCAATTTGAATGAGACTGAAACTGTTGAGATACTGGTGATATCTCTTTATGTGAGAGTGATTTTGTGCAAAGAACTTCATGAACATGGTTTGTAGCCCATAGACCTGTTATAACTAAAGTACGTTTTGCATAATATATACCCTTTAACTCACTGCTGTAATATAATGTGGTCTAACTGCACAGTAAATCATTAATAAATATTATAGCAGTATCACAGTATTAGCAAACAAGCTCTTTTTTTTTGTAAAGATGAGCAAATATGATGTTCAGAAAAAAGAGAAATAAATGTGGAATTTTCTGGACACTCTTACCAAGTAAAATTTGCAGCAACAGAGTCTCTGCTCTGTTTTTTTAGTGAAAGTCAGGACTGCAAGGCATGCTGGATGTTGATAAAGGTAGCACTGGGTGGACCTGGGAGGGTAACCAAGATAAGACCTTTAATCCTTTATCAGTCCAATAATGGCATTAATGAAAGGATTATTTTTCACATTAAGGATTCTAAATTTAGTTTTTTTTGTTTGTTTGTTTGTTTTTATGACCAGTTATACAGCTCTGGAAAATATAAGAGACCCTGTACTTTATTTTTAATCCACATCTCAATGAGTGTCATAACCCCTCCATGCCAGTGTCTGTTCAGTTCCTACACAAACGCCTCCTTCTGCCGTATGAGGGACTGATTAGGTGATGAGTTGGATCACATTGGTAATTAATGTTAATGTTAATTTTGTTTATGCCTCAACAAGACATCTGTTCCATTTTAATTATTCAAGCTCTGTAAAAGGCATAATTTCTCTTATTTTTATGTTTTGTCATTTCTTTTAAAATGATTTGAAAACAGGGAGAAATATTGTAAGCATTTCTTAAAAACTAAGGCAAAGCTGTTCAGTTCAATACTTATAAATATGCTATAAAAGATAAAACCTGAGAAGCTTCATATTTCTCCCTTATATTATTTTATGTAGCTATATATGCAGATCTGACACCTCGTCTTTTTTCTCAGTATTGTCTTGTTTGTGTCTCATATTGTGTTAAGCAAGTCAATTTTGTTATCGGTTCAAATTCGTCCAATTAAATCAAAACTGTTGTTTTAAGCTATTTCCAAAGTTGAGCATGTTTTATTACTTCAAACCTGTAGTGTATTATAGTGACTTTGCGAACTTTTGTGAGAGTAAAAAAAAATTCAAATGAATACGGGGAAGAAGTGTTTTTCCGTTTTTTGGGTTCCTATTAAATTTTGCCTCATTTATGACAGAATTATCTGTTTATTATATTAAAAAATTATATAAAAAACGCAGATAATCACTCCCTGAGTAGTGCAGTCCGCAGATCTTTCAAAAATGTCAAACAATGACAGCCTGTGTGCACAATCCCCACTCGACAAAGATACTGCATGCCAAACTGAAGCCTCAGTGATTTGCTGTGTAATGACTTGGTGCCTTAGATGATACTGCGATGAAAGCACCGCATTTCAGACAGTTTGTTCCAGACATGACTGGGAGCCTTCTTGCATTGACTGAGTGGACCACATCTGCTAAGTTTCAGCAATGGTGCACCACCCAAAACGTCATATACAAACCATCAAAGATTTCTGCACACCTTAGGAAAAAAAAAGTTGTTGAGTGAAAGTCTATAAATGAAAATATGATTAATAAATCTGTAACAGTGTATGTCTGACTCATTGTGTGGTGATGCCGAGTCCAATTCTAGACTTAAATGCACTCCTTACTGTTTCGCTTAAAAGCTTGTTAAATTAACATCTGGCGATCCACGCTATCATGACAAGTATAGTATATTATATGTTTTTTATAGGCCAGTAGTGAAGAAAAAAATATAAATATATATTTTCTGGATAATAAAGATACTCGAATGATTAATCTTAGCAAAAACTGAACAACAAATACATGCAAAAACATTTGACTGTCAGGGTAATATAGGGAGTAGGGAGGTAATTGAGGTTCAGTCAGTCTCCTTCCTATTCCTATATGCTTTGGCCGCTGGCATCAAAAACGAAGAAATTCTAAAATCCATGTAAATATTTTAAAAAGTTTCAAACACAATTTACCCGAAATTAGAAAAGAATGCAAAACAGAAGCATGTTGAGCGGCGCTCCCAGACTTTTGAATGTGTAATGCGATGTGAGTGATGTGACTGTGGTAAATGATGGATGCTGATCAGTCCTGCCTAATTATCTCACCAGTGATCGCTCACACGGCGGCGCGGGCTTCAGCGGGGAGACTGAGAGAGACAGGGAGCTTAACGACAGGATGATTACGGTTCGTACCGCTCGCTACACACAATTCCTCATCTCCGCCTAACCTCTTACCACTCACAACATGATACACTTCCACTTAACGCACTCAACCGCCGCGCACCACCGTAACACACTCAACCAGCCGGTGACGGATGATGGCAGTGACAGGTAGGGCACAAGCGCGGGCTCTACTCGACACAGTGCCGCCACCACTGTGAATAAAACTCCTATTACTGAAGGACCCTAGAGGAGCTGTCCGCTGTGTGGTGCTGAAACCAACTGAAGTGAACTGAAGTGTTTGTCGTACTCATGTGTGTTTTATTCGACACGTAAAGTGCAGGACGGGGAGTTCGAACGGGAAGCCTTTCAAGTGATTTGCATATTCATTTAGGACTACAGGACTGTGGTTGCACCTCTAGGCGAACACATGCCATCCACACCAGCTGTTAAATGCTGGACGTGTTGCAACGAAGATGCGAAGACGCATCAGGATTATGCAGATTGAACAAGATTTGTTTTGTGCTGCACACAAACGAGTAGAATAAACGGTCAGAATGTCATGCTTGTTACAAAAATTAAACAAACAGGGATGGCTCAGGTGTGTTGGGAAAGACGAGCGGCTCTTGATGTTTGTTAAAAACGCGCAGTGGCTGGACACAGCTGATCTGTCATCCTAAATGTTGCCATGGCAACACCAGAGGGATGGTCAGGGTTCATGTGGGATGCCAAAGGTTGTAAAAATCAAACAGATTTCGCTTTTATTAATGACAATGCACAAACAAGCAAGACCGGCCACAAACAGCATGTCCGTGCTCGCTGCCTCCCCACGCCGGCTAACCGAGTGAACGTCGGTCCCCTTTTTAAAATTCTCTAACTAGCCCGACTGGTTCGGTGCCTCGCCAGCCAAAGACCGACCGGAACCTGATGCAGCAAATCTGCGTAAACAGCTGGAGTCTTCTCACAGATCCTCATTACAGATCTCCTGCGATCAGCCACACCATCAGCAGGATCTCCATGTTTTCAAGGATAAATGTACTCTGTTTAGAAAATATTTTAACGCCCCTGGCCTGCGTTATAGACTTTATCGACCCTGCGATGCTCATTCTGTTCACCATGCACACCTTGGGTCCTGTTTTTGTCATTTCTGTCTGTTACATCAGGGCACATCGTCTGCTTTTTCTCAGCAAGGTTTTTCTTTGGTTACATGGATGGAAAATTTAATTTTAGCTAAATATCTGCAAGCACAAATGCTTGTAACCCAAATTTTAGCTCTCAAAACGATCATCGCTTTATTTTCTATGTATCTATCTCGCTGTCTGTGTCTTTTCTTTCTCTCAACTCAAATAAAAAAATCTAGCTCTCAATTGAAAAAAAGTAATTGGCCAGGATAT
>JBBKCR010051750.1:0-10778 GCA_037577295.1 Ladigesia roloffi | reverse complement strand
CTGTAAGGAAACCAAACTCCATTGACCTGGATGTGGTGTATGGATGTAGGTCTTATACATAGGAGGGAGCGAGGCCATGAAATTTACTGAGAGTGCATAAGCATTAATACAGAATTTCCAATACAGTAGAAAAGTGATATAATTTGATATAAAATTCTGAATATATGTATTCTAAACGATCTGTTCCTTAGTT
This sequence comes from Ladigesia roloffi, assembly GCA_037577295.1. Classification (NCBI taxonomy): domain Eukaryota; kingdom Metazoa; phylum Chordata; class Actinopteri; order Characiformes; family Alestidae; genus Ladigesia; species Ladigesia roloffi. The sequence goes on along the minus strand of JBBKCR010051750.1, from coordinate 10,585 downwards.
ATGATGAAAACGTGCTGCTGTGGGACGGGAGGAACATGCGACAGCCCCTCAGTGAAACTGCAGTGGGGGGAGGAGTGTGGAGACTCAAGTGGCATCCAACTCAAGAACACCTGCTCCTGGCCGCATGCATGCACAACGACTTCCACATACTTCACTGCCAGCAAGCCATGGGTAAGACCAGCAACTCCAGTCCCTGTTGGATGTACTGGGTACTTTTCATGCATGCCTAGATCATGCACTAGCCTCAAACCACCTCAAATCCTTAATGGAGACATCTACAGATATTTATACACTCCTGTGTAGTTGTTTTTTTGTCATTTCTAGTGGTTTGATGTTAAACAGGGCAGTGTAGTAGAGGCAAAATCCCTGAAAAACAGGTGTGGCTGAGATCATGTAAATTGTATTCAATTCCTATTAGCTGCAAATATTTTGATTACTTCTCTTTGCTTCTCTCCATAGATGGAAATGAAGAACCGTGTCCCATCCTGGCTTCTTACATCCTGCATAATTCTTTAGCCTACGGTGCAGATTGGTCATATCTTGCTCTGAGCAGCCCCCCACCCTCCTCCCCTCAAGAACCAGCTCCAGCCACAGTGGAGTTTACAGAGCCTAGAGGCCACCTTAGGATCCAGTATGAATCCCCAACTGCCAGCTTTGACACTTCCCTGGAGGACGATTCCGGGCGATACATACCCGACCACACTGTCCCGCCAGAGAAGGCCACTCCACCACCCCAGGCTTCTCTCCCCAGTCTGGGGGAGAACTCGGCCACCATGTCCTGCCTGCTGGCCACCTGCTCCTTCTATGACCACATGCTGCACGTGTGGAGATGGGACTGGAGCCCAGAGGAGGCCGAGACCCAATCAGGAAGAGAAGAGACTGAACCTGCTTCCTCTTCTTGAGCATTTATCTTTGAATGGACAAAAAAAATACAGGTGACAGTCTTCCAAGTATTACTTGGAGATAAACGGACAGCATAGTAAAAGGAAGAGCCCAGTGTTGTTCAGCCTAATCTCTAAACTGCTGCAGACTTCTTGATCTATTCTATTGAAAAATGCTTCTTAAAAAAAGGCAGTGTAAATGTGCTGGCTTCCATTGTGTTTTGAGGTACAGTGGCATTTGGCAGATGCTTATTCAGAGCGACCGACAGTCATTAGTTATAGGGACAGTCCCTCTGGAGACACTGCAGGTGAAGTGTCGTGTGTGAACAGGATGACTTGCAACTTTGTGGTCATCAGGTTCATAGACAAGTGTTTTACCCGCTAGGCTACTACCACCATGAGGCTTTTCTAAATTATTGCCCATAATAAAAAAAAGAAAATCAATAAATAAATAATTGCCCATTAAATTAATAATAACTGATATATGCTTCAGACCCGGCAGTTAGAGATTCAGATGAAAACACACTAGTAATCCTTAAAGGGACTATACAAGATTTATAAAGAATTGGACTTTAAGGAGGAATTCCGATTTAAAAAAATGTTTACAGTTCAGTGGATTTCAGATATCATTTTTTAATTAATGAACTTGAATTTTTACAGTACTGATGATAGAAGTCATGCATACTGTGCAAATATTCATTTTACTTGCTGTCTGCAACAACCAGTGAAGAGTAGAGTGTCCATTCGAGAACACTACATAGCACACAGCATGAACACAATTCTTTCTCTGTATTTAAACCCATTCAAGTGAAGCAGCGGGCAGCCAGACTCACAGCCCCATGGGGAGCAGTTTGTTGGGGACGGTCCCTTGCTAAAGGATACGTCAGAGGTGCCGCTAACAGTCCTGGGATTCAAACCCACAAACATCTGATCACAGAGCTCTAACCACAAGGCCCTTTCGTTTCTCCAAAATGGAAATATTCACTTAGACCTACTTCGAAGAACTGTTTACTGTGGGCTAATCCAGGGTAGGCTGAAATCACTGCATCAGGTAGAAGACCTGAACGATCAAGTTAAACTTGGAGCATTAAGATGTTTCCGGTCATGAGTAACACCAAAGAGCAGCAAGGCTGTGTCTCAGTGTTTCCCTACATAATGTGTGGGAATTTAAAAACTTCTAACTGGTAATTCAGCAATGGGTGCTGAATTCCTTCAAACCGATACATTGTACGGTTATAAAAAAATAATTTTTATTACTAATTTTGGGATATATATGTATTGAGCCATTTCAGATTCAAAGTGCATATATTATACATTTATTCATTTGTTTGAGAGGGTATCAGATTGATATTGGGCATAAAATATGGTATTATACCACCATTTATCGCCACTAAGTTTGGGAAAATCAGTGAAATTCCCCTTTAAAATGTTATGTTGGTCATTTTTTGTGTGCACTTATCTGAAATGTAAATTCTTCCTATTTGTTCTTCCTGTTGAGTGCTATATATACACATCCATTTTTATAACCAGTTGCAGATGCAAACAAATAGCAATAAATCAGTTATATTTAGATATGCATGTTTTATTTCTTATTCTGAACCACTTTCAGTCCTCGACACAGACTTAAAAAGATTCTGGACACTGGTTCCAGCATGTGCTATAGGGTTCCAAGTAGAAATGTCCAATTTGCTTTATTTTATTTAATTTGAGATATTTTAAGTTAAACATTTCAGTTTATATTTGGCCAGTCTCAGTGTTGACGTCCAAACAACGGTTACCTCTGCAGTCCTGTGGAGCATTTCAAGCTGTTTTTCTGCAGTGCACTGATCATCCTCATAAAAAAAAGAATACACATTTAACGAATGAAGTTTTTAGGATGTAGTTTGAACAATTTCCCATCCTGCGTTTTCTCTAATCCATATTTTTCCAGCTGTTCCTGGTCAAACGTGCCTGCCTCAATGTCTCTCTCCATCTGTGGAGCCACCACCTGTGCGAACAGTTCCTCTGCTGTCATGGGCTGTTCTGTCCCCGCAGGGGCCTTATAGGACACGTAGGGTTTTAGGTTGAATCCCTCAAGGTTTGGCACTACAAACTCCGGTATCATTTCGCGCACAGGGATGAATTTCCTGCTGGCCGTCAGCATTCCAGCTGGCCTGGCTCCTCTGCTTTTGTAAAATGTCCGTGGGCCGCGCTTGCTTGTCATCTCAGCCATGCGGTCCGCTCCCCGGACCAGAGCACGGGTCAGCGCCGACAGCAGCCCCATTCGCTTAGCTCAGCCTAAAACAGGGAATTAAACAATTTAGAGAATTGCACTTAAGAAAATGATTTACTAGTCAGATGGGAAATTTGGACTGCTACATCAGCAAAGTGGATAGAAGAAAATAGAATCAGTGCATTTAAAGAAACAATGCAATAAAAGCTATTCAACATCAGTATAATATAAAAACACACTATACAAATACAAGCAGTTAATAAATTGTTAAACAATGAAATCCCCCTTTAAGCTCATTAATCACTATTAATGGTGAAATACCCTGGTAACATTACAAAAATTAAATTCTTCTATAGAAAGAAGAAACTTTTAAAAACAGATCCCTTTAATACAACACAAATGTTAGTAGCTATTAATTGTTTATCTTGGTGTGGACAAGTTATCAATACTGATACAGTAAGCTTAAATACGCAAACGAGCCTCCAAAATGCAAAAGGAGATGTATTTAGATTGATTTGAACAACGATGTTTGCAGCCATAAGAGCTTTAACTCGTCTTGGAAAGCTTTCCACAAGATATTTTGTGGGAGTTTGTGCCCTTTCATTCTGTAGAGCATTTACTAGGTCAGGCACTGATGTTGGACGAGAAGGCCTGGGTCACAAGCTCCGTTCCAGTTGTGATGTTTGGGGTCGGGCCCAGGGCTCTGTGCTAGTAGGTCAAGTTCTTCCACACCGAACTTTTTCAGCCATGTCTTTATGGAGCTTGCTTTGTGCATGCTTGAGTCACAATAATCATGGAATAGAAAATGTTCTTCCCCAAACTGTGTCCGCAAAGCATGGCGTTGCCAAAAATGGCTCAGCATGCTTGCTTTAATACATCTTTTACACATTCTACGGGTAGGATTGGGACACGCCTAAATTCAATCAGTAAGAGTGTCCCTATACTTTTTACCACAGTGTCCCTTGACAGGCTTACGTTTACCGAAATTAGCATTTTAGCTCACTAAGTGCCCAAAATCTCTTGAAAGTGAGGAAATAAATGAGAATGCCTCACGAGCATTACGCACTAATCGCGAGGACCTTATACAAACAAAGTTACGACTAAAAGGGTCTTAAAATCTGAAGAAAGTGCACATTTAGAGCACACTCACCTTGAACAGCGTGTATACAGAACAGGAGCCAACGGTGCAAACACAGAATGGGTGTATGAACGATGTCGGTTCTGATAGGACAAGCCGTTTCACGTCGACCAACCAGAAGGTCATATACTGACCAAGCGTTTCTAAGAGCCAGAGAGGGGATGTGAGTGAATGTGTTTTGATTGAACCAGGCAAGTTAGTTGCACACAAAAGGAAGGGGCTTAGGGAAAAAACTCAGTAAGTAATCTGTGTATTTCGTCCTGTTTTCACTTTATATCTGCGATATGATCCCATGCACGTTTCTATAATATAGTTGTTGATTTCCAGCACATATCTGTGTATGGATCTGATTACTCGTCATGGTTTTTGTGTAAACAAAATCTTCTGAATTGTATGCCTCACCCCTTCTCTCAGGCTCGTTCTCTCCGACGTAAATTCATTTCCATATGGTCTTTTTCTTGCTCTGGATGTGTGTAGGCGTTTGGCTTTATTCGAGTTCCAATGCAAGAGTCTTTGAGTTCCCCTTGAAAGAGAATGAGAGAAGTGTGCGTCTGTTAACTGGAGGGGTGATGGTGGTGGGTAAGGGGAGTCAGGTTACAGTGGACTTTTGCTCTGCTTTTTCAGCTACAGGTGCAGTGCTCTGTCAGATAAATCACCGCTTTGTTCACACACGCAAATATATTTTTTAAGAGAGATCTTAGCCACTATGTACATCTAAACGCACATTCATCCGATGACTACATAGGTATATGTGTATGTATATATGTATAGACTTCTTCATTTACATTTGTACAATGTTTAGTATATTTGTATAATATACTGTTATATTGTGTAGTGTTTATTCTATTGGTTATGATACTTTTTTTGTCCACTTGCTGACATAGCAGCACAATGACTGGAACATCAGTGTAGCAAATTACAGTGTAATACACTGCAGTGTGTATGTTATTTTTTAAGAAAACGAACATAGGAATTAGTAAATGGGAAAATCTAAATGACTAAAATAAATAAATAAATAAAGTAAGTGACATATAAAATGGAAACGTTTTATTATTTCCAGCAAACTACCCATTTATCAACATTTTACCTCAGCACATGTAACTGTGCTTTACTTCCCAACTCTAAATACACTAAAGTCTCCAGTATGTGTATTTGATCTTTGCTTCTGATTCAGCTCGAGTCATTTTTGCATTCAAGTAATAAAACTTGTTGTTTACTGAAATGAAGGTGCTGTCTATGGTTGCTTGTCTTTGTGTTGTTCTAATTTGTCCCGGACCCCTCCTCCTTTCCTGTGTCTCCTGTGACCAAAATCTAGCCTGCAGTTTTCTGAACTTCTCACCCTGATACCAAAAGGGGTATAAGCCTATTAAATGAGTTATGTGAGGTATGTGCACACATTTACACAAGTTTAACCTTGTGTTCTGTTCAAGAAATGTCTGGCGAAGAAGAAGAGGATAGTTGCAGTATATACCCGGTAAGAACCTTCACAGTTACGTTTTTTTTATTTTAAACTTGATTTTGTGCACCTGGATTAAAGAGCAGTGCCGGGTCGATTTCACCATTAATCGTGATTACTGAGTTACTGAGTGTTTTCACAATTTCTGAACAAGTTTATGTTTAAATCTAAGAATAAAGCAAAATTAGGAATGCAATGTCTGGCCAGGTTTCGCATACAGAGAAAAAGTTAAAGGTGGGACAATGAAACAAGCTTTCAAACTGCATAAAAAATTGAAAGATTATATTTCCAGAGCTTGGGGTTGACAATTGCATAAAACATATACATGCAAAATCCAATAAGTCGGTCATTAAGATGTTAACATGTTTGGCTGAGGTTTCTGGAGGAACGTGCCGAACTGTTCTCAATGGGAGTGATAGGAACCAGACATCCAAACATTTTTAGGCCTGTACTAATGTTCTCTAATTTTTTGTTTTAGTTTAAAAATGTAGAGTTTACGGTGGGCTGATGGCCAAAGTAATGAAATAGAAGAAAAATAAAATATTCATGTTATTTGTTGATTGGCAGGATGAGCTCTTTTTTGTCAGATTTACCATTAATATGCCATATATCATTACACATAGAAACATGGAAGATTCTGGTTTACTGGTTGTTTTGGAAAGTAATTCAAATGACTGTTTGTTATTGTAGATGTTGGGACACCTGGTTCCTATCACCTGCATTATGAGCAAAATCACTGAAACTGCCCTTTAACATTCCAGCCAGCTCTGGTTAATCTTACTGAAGATAGCAGTGCACACTCAGGAGAACATTACAGAGGGGTTTATAGGAGTGTGTGGAACAGTTGTGTGTTTGACTTTATGGGTGTGGCTGATTAGCTCTGCCACGCCTCTTTGAGGGGAATAACACTGATTGTTTTCACCTACAGACCATACTGCCCTATGGAGAGGATATCAGGGTGCGAGTGCAGCACTTTATGGAGGAACAGCTGCACACCACCATGGTACACTTGCATGTTCCTTCATTATATCCACCCCTATTGTACACTCTTAAGAATTATGAGGATGAAGCACTGTTTGTTCCCTTTGGGCACTCTCAGAAAATGATTCTTTTACAGGACTGTGACTGAAATGTAATTGAAAGTGTAAAGAACCTTATTCTGGTTCAGTGAACCTTCATATAATAAATACAATTAATGCTGGCCTTCTAAAATTTAGATTGAATAAGGGGTGTCAAACTATTAAAGTTAATCTAACTAAAGACAAGTGCTTTTTAAATTAATTGCACACATTTTTGCTGTAAAAGAAGGAAAAAAAATATTTTTTTAGGCATATGACTGAATGTATAATCAACATTATGGACATTTAACATTGTAGTGCAGGGTTTTCCGGCTTGTTTCCTTCAGTTTCACTCATACATTCGCTGGGCAGATAAGTGGGGGAAAGGACCCTGGGGGCTTGAGTCTCTCCTGTGTGTGGATGGACCTCTACCGAGGGTGGGGGGGGGCCAGGGCTCTGAGCTCCTGCGCCATGTGAGGGGTCCCAGAGGGTCTAGAGCGTTCCCTGCCCGCCCCCTCTCCGCGGGCCGCTTTGTATGGAGGGCAGGACCACCCTCTTGGTCCTCTGTGGGCTCCCTTTAGGGGTTGGGCGTGTGGTTGTGTCTCTTACAGTTAGACACACATACAAGTACATAGAAAATATACAAAATTGGTTGTTTTGATATATATGTTTAAGTGTTCAGATTTTGTGTGTGTGTGGTTTTTTTTCAAAGCTATTAGCAATACATATTTTGATTGATCTTATATAATTTCAGTTTGTTTTATTATTGTGTTTCTGTATGTCTTGTCACCACGGCAGCCTTAATTGTTTTTCTGTGGTTAATTGTAGCCAAAATAATGTTGAAACATCTGTTCGTGACCGTGGTGATGCAATTGTATAAAAGTTTTATATATTATAGAAGCACACTTTGACTGAGAGACATCTGAAACACACAGGGAGAAAGTGGCCGTGAAACTTTTGTCTATGAGGAAGTGTGTGACTTTTTCTTGTTGATTATTTTAAAAATGACAAATTCCATTTTAAGAGTGTTCACAATGGATTGATCGCCCATTCCAGTTAGGTTTTGGTCTCTGGAATGTGGTGTTTTCTGCCTGTGAGTCTAACAGAACTGTTCTCTGTCCTTCAGTGGACGGGCGTCTTGATCGGAGTGCTGGTTGCCGTCTCCCTAATTAGTATTATTATACTCTTTCTATACAGAAGATACAGAGCAAGTACGTGCACCATCTTTTTCATCTCGTTTGTCCAGATAAATATGTAGGTGACTTTCTGTATTTTACTCACTGTTGTTTGGGTGGATTCTTCCTAGGAGAACAAGAAGCTGGAGCCCCCCAGTACCGCTTCAGGAAAAGAGATAAAGTGTTGTTTTATGGCCGAAAAATAATGAGAAAGGTACGACATATTGTAAAAATGGCGTTGTGGCGTTGCCATGGAAATAATCTATGAAGCATTTTCCTATTATGCCAAATAAATTGAAAAGATGATCCGTTTTCTGCAAAAAAAAGATTAGTTGTATTTAATGTATTAATTTAAATGTAATTTTAGCATTTTGTCTGGTTATGTGTTTTATAAAACACATGATGTAATATTGGCATCTTCTCTTGTTTCCCCCAACTTCAGTATAAATGTGTGTATATAAACATGTATAATGATGATGCAAATGCATTTCCAGCAATGTCAAATACTAGTTTTAGGCATTTTAGGGACTTTAGTGAGTAAAGCACTAAAATGTTACAAATGTCAGCAATATTAGTCATCAACAATGTGTTGTTTATGATCATATATTAAAATAAGAATTATATATTGTTATTAAACCTTTATGCCCAAAACGTCAAGAAGCAAAAACCAAACAGTTAAGGTTGATGGCGACCAAAATGGAGCTTTTGTTCAGACAACAACTATATATGGATGAGTTACATTCTACAAACAGGAAAGGAACCCATATTTAGGAAATAAAATGATCATGTCTAATAGTACATCTTAGCTATTGTGAATTTCTTCTTAAGAAGCCAGGAGATGCTTTTTAGATGTTCGAAGCAGAAGTCTCTCTTTATTCAGATCCTCACTGCTCAGCACCGCAGTCATCGAAAAAGTCATCTGATGTACAGTGTTACATTGTAGCCTATGTACTTTTAGGGGGCGGGGCTTATCTAGAGACAGTGATAACCCCAACGCAGGAGTAAATGAGGAATGCAGATAGGAAGCCTGAACCATTAACAGCAGTTTTAATTCAATCAGCACAGACAGGGCAGACTATTACAAACAAATCCATTACAAACAAAGGTGGCTCTCTTAGTGCTCCGGCTCATTTGCCTTACAATAACTGTGAGGAAGCTCTTTGTTACAACATTTGCTTGATAGAATCATATGTCTGATGTAATTATATTGTATTGCACCTTAGGTTTTCATGAGGTACTTTGTCAGAACATAAGATCAGATTATATTAAACAGTTTCTTAAATTTGTAATCCTACACTCTGATACTTTCCTGGTTATAAAATTATCCGTTTGACATGCAACTTTTATATTTCCTTTGAAAATTCAGGTCCAGACTTTGTCATCGCCGGCCAGTTCAGGCCCAGTCTCTCAAAAGCGAACCAGAAAGAGACCCAAAGTCCTCTCAATAGCACGCAAGTATGTGCACCATAAAACTGCATAGAGTCTCATTGGTTACTCATTGAGCCAGGTTGCCTATGTTATTCTCACATTCTCCATTTTATTGCATAAGGATCCTGCGTATTCGGCGGGAGCCACCCACCCTCCAGCCCAAAGAGCCCCCTCCCTCGGTCCTGGAGGCCGATCTGACAGAGTTTGACGTGCAAAACTGTCACCTACCTTCAGAAGTCCTTTACATGCTGAAGAACGTCAGGTGGGTTCCATCAGGTTTTTCCACACCTCAACATTTACTGAAGGATCTTTACATTCCTGGACATTTCAGTAGACATTTGGGGGCAAATAGCTTTACAAATAGTTTTTCCTTATTCAGATGTGTTATATTAGGACACCTGACCATTAAACCAACAGACACTTGATATTGATATTGCATTCAAACACATAGACTTAATATGGAGTTGATCCTCAGTTTGCAGCTATAACAGCTTCCACTCTTCTTAGAAGGCTTTCCAAAGAATTTGGGAGTTCATTCATTCCGTAGAGCATTTATGATGTCAGGCACTGATATTGGATGAGAAGGTCTGGCTCACAATCACTATTCCAGTTCATCCTTAAGGTCTTGGATGGGGTTGAGGTCAGGGATCTGTGTGGGCCAGTCAAGTTCTTCCACACTGAAATCATCATTTTATGGAGCTTTCCTCATGCACTGGGTCACAGAATAGAAAAGGCTCCTCCCAACCTGTGTCCACAAAGTTGGAAGCATGGCGTTGTCCGAAATGTCTTGGTATATTGAACCATTTTCCTTCTCTAGAAGTAAGTAGCCAAGACCAACCCTGAAAATCAAGTGTGTCCCAATACTTTTGTCCATATTGTATATATTTCCCCCAAAGAATTCTGTTAAAATGTAAAAATTGAAGGAATGACAGTGCTACACTGATAATCAGCCCTAGCCCACCTATTTTCTCTTCTTGTTATAATGGGACCCCTGAGGATTCAGCAGTAAGATGCCAGGCACTGAATCAGAAGATTACTGGCTCAAATCCTTGGCTTCACTTCACGAAGGGGTTAAATTGCAGAGAAAGAGTTTCACACTGTTCACACTGTGTGCTCTGCTGTGGTGTGTTCATGTGTGACTATTAGGACCACTTTACTATACTTAAAGCGATAGTTCACCCAAAAATGAAAATTTGATGTTTATTTGCTTACCCCCAGGGAATCCAAGTCGAAGGTG
>JBBKCR010051721.1:0-10779 GCA_037577295.1 Ladigesia roloffi | reverse complement strand
TTCAAAAGCAAACACAATTTTATGTTTACTTTTTTTTAATGTTTCTTAGGGTTAAACTCTCATTTTCCTCTCTTATAAGCTGTTCAAAAATGAACACACACACACACACACACACACACACACTCATTGTTACCCCCAACAGACCAACGGGCACCAGGCTCTGAGATTTCCCTGAGAGCCGCTGGCTGTTAGTAGAGATGGAAAACAATGTTGGGGTCAGTGACTAATTAATCCTGAGCAAAATCGCCTGGAGACCCCTGCAGGTTAATCTTAAAGCCTTCCTCATTCCGATACAGATATAGCCGGCACTGCAGACATCCTAACAACCGTATTATGCATTGTCTTAAACACACACACAAAGACAGACACACACCGACAATCTGAACTTGTTGAACTGCACTGCATGGTTCTTAAGTCTAAATCTAGCATTAAGAGCTAAAACATGTGGCAATCAGAGCGGACAGTGTGTCCATGGACAAGGTGGGTGTTTCTAATAAAGCGCCTAGTGAGTTGAAGAATAAGATGTTTCTAATAAAGTGGCCAAAACCTGACAGGGCAATTGGTTTCTAATAAATTGGCCGAAGGTGTTTGTAATTAAGTGGCCAGTCAGAAGTACAAGGTAGTGTTAATAATGAAGCAACCTGTGAGTTTATATTTACATTTACATGTAGACTCATCATCAGATGGGAGAGAATAGAACCAATGTGTGGAGGATGGATCTGTGTGCGTGTGTGTGACACACAGAATATTTCAACTTGGCCAGGTGTTCACCATGACTTCCATCACACATCTGGACCCACATGTGTACAAAGGTGTCATAAATCCTGCAGAATTCTCCATATGGTTTTAAACATACTTAAAGACACACACACACACACACACACACACTTCACAATGACAAATGCAGACCACCCAAGTGCCCTCAGCTCCATTGAGGACTTCAAGCTCGGGTACGTTCTCTGAAAGAGGAGAATGGATGCATGCTTGCAGGAAAAACTCTTTTCCTCTTCAGTGTCCACACTTCCGTGTCCTGCTGAGAACGTCCTTGACATGTCCACGTTCAGGATAGTGGCAGGTCATAAACATGATTTTTCTTAGCATTGAGCCTTACAAACAATATGGCTTTCCAAATGGGTGGTTTTGTGATGCTCCCAAACCCCAGGAAGGCACATTTTAGCTGTGGGTTCTATATATTTTAACAATCTGCTGTCACTTGTTCACTATTTATAACTTTATTAATATGTAAAATTGAATGAGTTACTCAGACTGTACCACCGTGTCTGTCAGAGTATTTGCAAAGTGTTTGCAAACTTTCATTAAGTATTATAGTCTTGCAATTTTATGCACAATTTCTAAAATTAACAGTCATATCAGGTAATAAAGCTTGTGTGTGCATATAATAGGATGTTATTAGGTATTTACCATCCCTAGTTTTCTAGGGATTCTATTTCTATGCCAAAAATATTTCATTTTCTATGCCAAAAGCCACAAAAATCAATAATGCATAAATACTTACACACAAATGCAATATTTTTGGATTCAGATTTTAAAATCACAGTAAACAAAAAATATTTCAGCAAATAATTGCTTTAAAATTGAGTTTAGACTGGATGGGAAGTTGTCATGTGCCTCCTTGTCTCCGTGACAACTCACAGTAAGAAGCGATTATAATTAGATCCAGATTATTGGCTGTTTTTAATTAGTATGATTTTTAAGATCCAGAGCTGTTCATAAAATATTTGTTATGTCCCAGAAGCCCAGGCCCATATTTCCCATATTGGTGTATGCCTGACAAAAACATTCGCACACACTAAAACACACACACACACATACACAAATGCACATAATTGGAACCCCACTACCTAGCAAAAATGCCCCACCGCTGAGCAAGAGATTGAAAGTGAGTATGAGTTATTAGCCTAAAAAAAAAAAAGCCTCACTCAAGTCAAGAATAATTTGGTCTCCTCAACCACATGCTATAATTGGCAGCCTTTACTACACCCTCCACTTCCTGCCCCATTCACAGTCAACCACCGCATTATAAACGTGCTCCATTCATAGACACGCTTGTTAGCTCGGAATAGCAACCTCCACACCAAAATATATCTGCTAAGGGGGTAATATTTTAATGCAGTCTGGGTTACAAGCCAGGATGGCGGCTGGTATTAGCCATATTGTTGGACATTACACTCAACATGGTAATGAGAAACACGTTACAATGCCATCAGTTAGGCTTGGGCAAGACTTTACCACATGATTAACCATTATTATTAGCAGTAGCAGGAGCATTAGTGGTATTTTTGTCATATGCAGCCTGAACACAGTCTAATTACAGTGCTTTCTGCCAAGCACCTGTTTCTGTACTGGCTGAGGCGAAGTCAGACCAGTCTGTGGCCAGAGACATGGTTATGGGCTTGAAGGAGGATATCTGTGGTTTGCAAAGCTAGTCATTGGCAAGCCAATACCACATACCGCGGCGTACTGAAGCAGACAGCACTTCCAATGCTCTATAGCTACAAGGAAAGTCATTTTAAACTGCTTAAACTGCAAAAATGCTAACATGGCTTACAAAAAATGAACATTAACAGGACACAAATGTAGAACATCTACTTAGTTAGCATGTCTATAATATCCACTGGCATGAACAAACCATTGCACAAGTGTGAACAGCATGGAATTCTTTCTCTGTATTTTACCCATTCACTAAGTTACGCAGTGGGCAGCCAGGAATTCGGTGCCTGGGGAGCAGTGTGTGGGGGATGGCACTATGCTCAAGGGTACCTCAGTGGTGCCACTAGCGATCCTTGGGTTCAAACCCAAGACTCTCTGATTGTAGGGGCAACTCCCTAACCACTAAGCCACAAGCTGCTAGCCACAACAGAATGTCTGGTCCAGCTAAAAAGTTAGTAAATCTCACACACACTAAATTAATTCATTATTACAAAGCTATAGTACAACATATAGTACAATAAATCAGACCATGCAGATCAGAAAGAAAACTTCGTTGTACAATTTCGTTATACAGTCTTTGGGGGTGATGTATCAGTGAATTCAGTAGATCTTTCTGAACCTCTTGGTTTACCAGGACAACGTGAGACAAAATGTAGATGTGTGTAACCGTGTAAAAAGTGATTTTAACAGGTTAAAACTGGACTGTTTTGGCTTCATGCACAATGAAAAGAAAAGAAAAAAATGACACACAATCTAAAAGGTCAGTCCTCAGTGACCTAAAACGCCATCTGAGTGTGGACGAAAGGACAAAATGATGCAGTGTTAGGTCCGTCGCTTTAAATTTCACATACCTACAAAAACACCAGCGCCAACTGCCCAACTGAAGCATAACAGTTCCAAACTAAACTTTCAGAGACGAGCTCTGGTCAAATGCTGTAATTGAATACATTCTGGCAAAGCCGCACCATCACATAAAATCAGGTAATTTGAGCAGAAGCTGGTTGATGATCTGTGTATGCGAACGTGTCCTCCTGCTGAGGAGACACTGGACTCTTTGTGCTGAGAGGAGTGATAATCACTTAAACATTATGGTCCACAGCAGGGGGGCGCATGCCAAGGGACCAGCAGGAGGACCATGCCGAGACAGTGGGAGACAGATGATAAGAGAAAGGGTCATTTAGAAAGGGAATATGAGAGGAGATACATCTCACAGCTCTATATCATCTCCTCCGTGGCTATTTGGATTTCAGAAAAGTGTTTACATGGAACTATCCATTCATACGACACCGGCGACGCGGATCCTCTTCAAGGCTTCTGGCATTCCTTAACGGGGAGCTGTTAACCCTGTGAGGGTGTTCCCGACCCCCGGGTCTAAAATAGGAGCCACTGAAGCACCTTCAGTTGTGCTACCGCTAGAGACATTGGTCACAAAGGTCACACAGCAGAGATTCCAGCACAGAACACAGAAAGTCTGCTTTGTGCTTTGAAATGAAAAAATACCATTAAATAATGTCATACAATTTTCTTTTATAACCAAAACTGACCAAATCCTTAACACACACACACACACACACATTCAGCCTACAGCACTTTAGCCCAATCCACTGTTCTAGAGATTGTTTTGATCCTGTGCTTCCTTTTGAAAGAGCTGCAAGACAGGACAGCCAACCAGAAAAGAGCTAGATATATCAGTCTTAAAGGCATAGCCCTCAATTCTGAGAGATAATCGGAGGCTGGAAAAGCACAAGAGGAATTCCTCAAATTATAAATTACATATTTGATACACAATTATATATTTGACACAATCGTCACATAAAAATTATATATTTGATACCCAATTGTGACAGAAAAATGTAGAATATGGGCCTTTTAAAGGTACCTTGGCTAATCTTTATTAACAATCAACTTTTTTTGATTACATGAAAAACATTCATCTGAACACCCAGTAACTCACCTGGATCTGTGAATAATCACCCTGTCAGAAACACTGTGAGGCTTCTTTGCATATGGTGTTAAGTGATATCAGAACTGCAGGTACACAATTATAATTAATATACTGTATATCATGCAGCCCCTCCTCGCAGTGGTGTAACTGTGCACGGCAACTGACCCACATTCAGGCCGCATGTGACAGAGCTGCCCTCTAATCTCAACTGATATCATTCTACGGTAAAATGCCCCTGGCTTTATCTCTAGCCTGGCCGCTAATCCCAACAGCTTTCCTAAGAGCTAGCCTTTCCTATCTCATCAGCCCCGCCACAACTCAAACACTCCTCTCCTCATGAACGGCGAGTTCCCACCTCTGTTCTTTTTTTCCCACCTGTGGCCTAGATCCATCTCAGTGGAGTTATGTTTTATGGAGTTATGTGTTTTATGAGCTTCATATGTGCTAGCATTTGCAAAGGGCTCCAACCTGTTGACTGTTTGCTCCAAATTCTTACCCAGGTGTTGATCTGTCAAAATAACTGAGGTCAGTGGACCATCACATCTTTTTCTCAGAACTGCTAGCTAGTTAGCATAGCTATCCAGCATGGTCTCCAAAAATGGCACAGATATAAGCAGGTCCAGGGTGCTTTCTGTAGGTCACGTAGCTCAGCTGGTCAATCACAGGGTTCTGAGTCTAAGGTGGCTACACCTGCTTTTATTGTCTGCTGTAAAAATTGGGAAACAATTGAGAAACCTATCAGTATAATGGGTAACTATCAATATAATGGCTAATAGAGGCCGCACAACGTAGTCTGTTGTTCTCAATCCCTTATTCTTGTCTTAAGGAAATTTAGAAAGGAAGTGACAAGACGTTGCAGAGACTCTTCTTCCCCCATACGTACTATACGCATGTTGTTTTATTTTAACGTATAAAGATGTTGGCTATTTGACCTACGTTACCACTTTGTGTCCCCTCAATATCAAAATCAATAATTTGCCCTTGTTCTGTGATGAATCCTGCCTCTAATTCCTATGATTTCCATGTATTTTTGTGTTAAACTATTTTTGTGTTAAACTCATCATAGCTGTTCAAATGTAATTTATTTTCCATTCCTAAAAGATAGTCTCACACTGTGTCCTTGGGTTAACCTACTGCTAAAACAGGCCAAGATTTGAGTAAAAACAGGCCTTTTCAGGCAGTATCGCTCCGGTTCACACAGATCCTGAGGCCTTAACAGTGTTACTCCAGCAGATAAACTCTGATCGTTCTCAGATTCCCTGGATTTCCAAGATTTCATCCCCATTCTCCTGAACATCCATCGCACAATCTGATATCAGAGCGGATACACAGCTGCCTGCTAACATGTATCTCTGCACGTATATCATCCAGGATTAATGTGAGTATTTTTGGGAGCTGTAATCTCATGCAATTTTATCTCTGCCTCAAAAAAATGTGTCCTGAGTATGATAACAGGCCACAGATGGGGTCACTTAAGGCCTCGATTCAGAGGAAAAAAAACTGATCCCAAAACAGTCTTAAGGCTTTAAAGAGGGGTTTGAGCAGATTAAACTGACTCTGGATCGGCGCGCAAAGAACAATCGGGCCCCGATTAAAAGATCGCTGCTGAGCCGATCCTGGGAAACAAACTGCAGCTTAACAATCCAATAAACCGCTCCTATCTCTTTCCTCTTTTAATCAGCATTATGAGCCGCAGTATGAAGAGCACGGACCTGAGCGGAGAGAAAGTAAATCCATTGTCATTTTGAAATGGGTTTTACACCCTCGGGCAGGCCGAGAGACGAGTGTGTGACAGGGGGGTCACATTGGATGGCTTAGCAAGCGGCATTTTTGATACATCCCTCTGTTCAGCTGCCTCCAATGTTTTGGAGTATTCAGTAATTTTCCTAAATCAGTGTGTAGTTTAAGTGCATCTGAGGGTCCACCTGGAAATGAATTCATGGAATAGAGAAAGACACAGCATCCAGGTTACGTTCAAAATACCTTTATTTAGTGCTCTGCAAAAGTTCCCTGCAGAAATAATATTTAAAAACTTTGCAAATGTGCAATTAATGTTTCCTCCACATTAATATTACTAAATATACTAAATAAAAGAAAGATTAACTATCATAAATAATATTATACAGTAAATTGTAATTTTGTGTTCAGTATATCAGTGTGTTCCTAGTGAAAGTCCAGTATTCCTTGTAGTTTTTATCAGACACCTGGTTGGACTCAATCAGTTCATCATTAAATTAAATCAGGAGCTGCTGATGGAATTTCACAATCCAAGTAGAAATCTGGAACTGAAATTGTGTTCTCCTCACCAGAAAGTCATCAGAAAATATCTACTTTTTATAAAGAAAACAAATATTTTTACTGTTTTCATGTTTGTATTTATTATAGAGTTAACTTTGCTGGAGAAAAATGGCTTTAATAAGTGCATAGGTGCCCAAGACTTTTGCACAGTAATGTAGGTTGTCAGTCAGCTCTGGTCAGATAAGTGTTCAGTAACTTATTGGAATTGGTGCCTGCAAGCCCAAGACCAATCAGGTCAAGTCAGTTTATGCATCATGTATTTTTAAATAACAAAGCGTTGCCCAAAGTGCTGGACAAATTAAAATGGTAAAAGTAAGTAAGTGAAAACAAAACACATTCAATCAACCCTATCCCTCCCAAATCTAATAATAAAGGGGCACTCCAGCATCTATAATACACAGACAATTCCTGTTGACTCACACTAACTTATAGTATATCTCAGAAGCCAATAAACTCCACAGGTCATTTTTGAAGACACCTGAACTCTACATTTACAGATATACTATGTTTAATCTGCCACACATAGATAACAGAGAACCACAGCAAAAGCAAATGTATTTTTTACACAGGTTTTCAGTCAAAACTGGTAACCATAGTGACTGACTGAAATCTCCATTTGAACCCTACAAACCAAATTTATCAACATTTAATATGAATAACCAATTCTGGGTTGTTTTATTTTTAATGACAAACAGAGCCATTTTATTTTATTTTAGTTCTTAGAAACAAGATCTTCGAACCCAAGGAACTTCCACTAATAAATGAGAAAAACCCATTGAGGTAGGGAGTCCAGAAAGAGCAGCAAATGGCGAGGGTGTGGGAGAGTAAAACTGGGGTTTTACCTGTTTGCCCCTGTTTGTTTCATGAAATCAGATTTTACTAATACAGTCTGAGTTCTGAGGGTTAAGTGCTACATTTAGACCCCTCATACACCCCTGCACGACCCCAACCCCCCACCACAACAGTCTAAACAAGAGGGTCAGAACCTCCTGGCGGGCCGGTGGCGACAAGTATGGGGGTCGCCATGGGAGTGAATGTGTGTCTATGTGTATGTGTATGTGTAGATGTATGTGTGTGTGTGTGTGTACCCCTCCTAAAAGTCATAAGCAATTCTCCACGCTGCCTCGCTTTACATCTTCTCTTGCGATGCCACGATGCTACAGCAACAGACACACGAGGTCCTGGTTACAACGCTGCCGCTGAAAGAAATCTTGTTCTCCCAAATGAGGGGGCCAAAAGTATGAAGCGGACACATTAAATACTGATAGATTTTATACAGAGTTAGGGTTAGGTTAGGGGTTTTTTTTTATTATAATTTTACTTTAGAGACAATTTATTAATATAATCAATTATTCATTACAGGGGCATAGCACACGGGGGAGTGGGGGATTCAACAACCTCACTTTTGCTAAAATGTGATTCTATCCCCCCACTTTTGTCAGATTATACTGTATAAAATGGATTAAATTGTATTTATAACTTGGCATCCCTATCTCAGAACCCCCCCCACTTTTGGAAAGCTTTATTCGCCCCTGATTATATAACAACACGGATCTGGTGTCCAGTTGATGATATTTTATAACTGTTATAATATTTCTGATTATTGTTATTGTTTTACAGTATAAAATGACAACAAATACTTTGATTATAAGTGATTCCAAACTTCCACACTGATGACCCAAAAATGCACCTAACATTGCACCATGTCTCTGCCCTATAATGCAAAGCATTATATTATATACTGTAATATATTCACAATACATGCCAAAAGGTCACATTTATATGTGATTTTGGTTGAGAGAAGCTCGAAAGGAATCATTGGATAATGTCTTGGATAAATTAGTTACTCAAGCAATCAAGTTAATGTCCAGCTCTCTGCTCAAAGCTTATCAGCCAACAGGGATATGAGTCCACCATGTCTCAGGAGACCATGACAAATTTCTCAGATTGTTTTTTTTTCACTTGCCCAATTGCAAATTACGACTGATGGCTCCCAAATTATCCGAGACTCGCAATCAGAATGAGTTTTGGATACTCTGGGTGCCCAAGATCTGGATACAATCAAACAGCTCCAACGGTGATCTTTATCATCCTGATGTAAGCCCAGATAAAATGTCAGATTGTTGCCGTTGCAGACTAAATAATATTCCGTATCTCCCTAAATCAGACACATAACACCAGCTCCACAGCTGCCTCTGATTTAAAACCCTCACCCTCGCTATCATGGGAGGCGATCCCAGAGGGAGGGGCAGGGCAATTTTGACAAAACGCAACAGGAGGGGAAGGAAGTCGCAAAGCTCAAAGAACAATTAAGGTGTTCCTGATTAACTCTTGCAGAGGGGTGGCTTTTTTATGTGAGCGGGAGGGGGAGGGCGCTGGGGCTCTAGTGTGAGGGGTTGCGCACTCGAATCTGAAGGTGGGGGGGCGACAGAGCAAATCGATTTGCGAGGGCGTCTCGCCTTGTCCGACTCGGCGCACCTCGTGTTACACAAAAATATCAGCTCAGTGTCTCTCCTGGGGGTGTCTGGGTGGAAGCTTAACAAAACACCACACACTGTTGGCTATTTTTCACTATTTTAAATAAAATACATTATTTAATTCAAATTTAATGCCAGTCCTGCACAAGCAAAAATGAATATATTTAAATAAAGAAATACCACTGATACAATTTTATTATTAGATAATATACTATTTATACTATTGCATTAATATTAATAACACCGCATTCACTATCAAATTTTAATGCATTCCAAAAATTTCACATTTTTTTGAGTTTCATATTGACTTATTATGGAATCAAATACTAGAAATAATTTAGACTTAAAAAGTGATCTCAAACCTTTGAACAGTAGATTTCTTCATACACACAAAGTCACAAACATACACATACAAACACATGCACACGCACACACACAGCTTTAGGGTAGGTGGATAAAATGCACCTGACAGTGACAAACAATTTGAAACCTACAGTATATAAATATAAATAGTTTATAATATTAATTTATAAGGGTTCTGGTGTCCATTTTATCATGTTTTATAGAATTTATAATATTTTAGATTAGTATATAAGTTATTACAGTAAAAAATAATATCAATGATGATGACTTATGAAAGTGAGAACATTAAGAAATATGAAGTGTTAAGATTACATTAGACACACACATACAGCTTCAGGACAGGTGTTTAGGAAGGTAAAATGACTGACAAATGTCAATACATGTAGCACCCACCTCAAAAACTGCTTAAGCTAATCAGTTCATCATTAAAAAACATGTATTTGCACCAAGACCAACATTTCCAAGTGGAAAAATAGCAGCTGTGATTAAATTGCAGGCAGATTGACAATAGCCAGAATGTGTCCTGTGATTACAGCTCATCAAAAAATCAATACGCTACTCTGATTAATGATTCATTAATTAGCAGTGATGCTCTTTGAAGTGGGCTAGCATGATTTGAGAAGGACTTGTGAGGCATGCAGGTGGCGTCTGGGTGATGAGCTTTGCTGTTCTTCTCTGAAAGCAATTAAAACAGCTCAGTCTGAGCCTGGCTGCACTAAAACTCATAGCATCCAGGTCAAATGGGCCAATAAACAGACTAGCACTACTGGAAAACACTGTTCAGACTAAAGAGAACAGCAAAAGAACAATTAAAACACAAATACATAAACATCACAAATGATAAACTAAGCCTTTTCAGTTTTGTTGGGAACCTTTTGGTCAGTGTACTGGGACAGTTATAGCTCTGGGGTTAAACCAGCATCTATAACAGCCTAGCAGGCTAATTTGACCCAGTAGCATAATATGTAGCATAGGAATATAAGTAGAATAAGACTATTCTAATAGCATAAATCATGTCAAATATTTATAGAGATGGATGGATGGATGGATGGATGAATGGATGGATGGATGGATGGATGGATGGATGGATCTCAAATAGTTATTTCGAATACCATTATGTCAATTAAGGGACAGAAAGGAGAATGTTTAGATAGACAGACAGACAGACAGACAGATAGACAGACAGATAGATAGATAGATAGATAGATAGATAGATAGATAGATAGATAGATAGATAGATAGATA
>JBBKCR010051693.1:0-10780 GCA_037577295.1 Ladigesia roloffi | reverse complement strand
TAGGGTGGAACTCGTCAAATATTGGAAATATAACACTAAAACCTGCAGGAAAACGTTGTGGGCGCTGATGGATCAAACCCTATTTTTTATACTTAATTAGTGGTGTTTCTAATGACATTTTATGTACATACACATAGATGCCAGTACATCTTATATAATAAGTGCTTTAACAGTAATTTTGGGAAGACTTACACCAATAATAATTATATAACCGAATGTTACCACTAAATATCCCCTTTAAAGCCACTTTGTGTTAAAGTTAATCAGAGGGATTAAGTGAAATGTTTGCTCTTGAACTCAGGATCAGTCTGGCTTTTTATGCTGCAATACTTGCACATTCTGTTATGTACATCTGCACCGTTTCTTGGAATAACCTCAGCAAATGTACATCCCATCTGAGAGTTGATGTGTTTCACTGCTTATAGACCTCAACAATGTTCACCATATCTTACATTTTAAGTCAACATATTTGTTCAGAATTACTGCATAATTAAATGGTTACTATGACAACACAGCCATTCTGTTTGTGAAATTCTTCATTGTAGAAAACCATTCTTAGCTACAGTGATTAAAGCTGAACTTCTGAAGAGTTTCTCACTTCGCATTATGCAGAAACCTCAAGAAAGACCCTTTAAAGAAAAGGAAATGACTTTTTAACCAAGGTGTGGTGGACCAATGAAACATTTTCTGGGAGAAGTTTGTCTTTCGATGTGCCGTAGATCATAATGAAGGTTATGAAGTGGACAACAGCCAAAAAAATAAAATTCTTTATACACAGGTTTTACAAAACTCAATATCTTTTTATTATTAAATTCTATCATAGGTTTTCTTTTAGATATAAAACTTCTACAGTGACAAGACTGGCAATGAGACCAGACGACAGAGAACCCCCCCCCCCCTCGCCCCTTAGTCCTTCGGAATACACAATACTGTCCACCAGAAAAGTACAAAACTGAGTGAGTGACGAGAGATACCCCATGACACGAGGCCTGTGGGAGTGCGTCTGTGTGTAGTGTGCAGGTGCATGTGGGACTGGGTTTGCATGAACAAATAAATAAACAATAATTCCGTCTAGAACAGCTTGTGTCCTGTTTGTAGTGAGGGTGGCGTACTGTAAAGTCTCATTCTCACCCGCACCATTCGCCCACTCTCTTCCTCACACTCACACACAATTTCTGACACACAGCATCACAAGACACCACATACAAAAGTTCACATGAATCGACATGCATCCACACACGCATACCTTTTCCTCTCTCATGCAGACAAGCACACAGGCGACTGTGCACACAAATGCACAAAATAAGTGCTCCCCACACTAAAGATGGTTCCTTGACAAATGTGTTTGATTCTGGCCTTTGCCACACCATCTCAGAGGGTTTATCGGCCAATGAAACATTGTTCCAGACAAGTTTGTTTAGATGTTTGGTACAATCCCAAAAATAAAAACCTCACTTTGGTCAAAAATAATGCAGGCCGATTCTACTGAACATCACATCACCCACGTGTTTTCAGTATAAGTTGTTCCATACCCGCAATATGTACATTATTGTATAAAAAAGGTTGGAATGACTGTACAAAAGTTTAGAATCATTGCAGAAATCTAGTCCTGTGCAAATTGAAAGCTTTCATGTAATTAGGACGCCGGGATAAAAACACAGCTACCTGTGATTCTAAATTTACTGACAAAGTTGAAAATGAAGTTAAAAATAAATATCCAGATTTCATCAAATTTCAAAAGTGGTACTCAAATCTCAAGGCAGACAGTATGACTGGAATAGATGATTGTGGTTGACTATATTTAGTACTTAATGCCTTCATATTCTTGAAATATTCAATAAAACCATTTATTCATACCCACATTAAATAATTCTATAGAAATTTAAAACACTTGTTATTATATCAATAATTCCAAACTTTTGAACAGCTAGTAGCTCTATGATGGTAATGATATTACACATAATAATATAGCCGAACTATGGAACGCTGTATGACTCTAGCATGTGTGCTTAACGTGTTTACTCAAACCCAGATAGTGAAAACTTGCTGACTTATTTTTATAACTCACCATAAAATATTCGGTTCACACCGGAACACCACCTTTGATTAAACACTGACTGGAGTGTGAGGTAAGAGAATGTGAATGTGTCTGAGTGTGTGTGCATGTGTCTGTTCACTATGAATGTTTATCTGTGACATTGGGACAAACCTCTCTACAAAACATTCTACCACTAATTATTTACACACATAAATCACACACAAGACAACACACACTGTACACTTGACCCCCAATCCCTGCACATCTCCACACCCCCACCACACACCAAACACCATGTCCATAGTAGCTTTAGCACCAAAGAGCCAGGTTGCTGTGGAGATGTATGAGAGTGTATATCCAAGTCTACCTGTGATCTCCATCAGTGTAAATCACTGATCACACTGGGAGTGTATGCATGCTTGCGAAGCACATGCAACATACAAAAACTGTGTGTGTGTGTGTGTGTGTGTGTTTGTGTTCAGTCGCTGTCGCTGGTATCGCTGCTAGGGTCTCCCTGCACTTTGTTGCGGTGCTGCATGGCGCGGTGATAGGCCACCTGGACCGACTTCCTGATGTTGGACTTCCTGCCTTCCAGCATTTTCTCCTTATCCAGCTCCTGATCCACACCCAGCGGGACCAACTTAGAGCGGGGCAACCACTGCCTGTATTAACATACATACACACACACACACAGTAAACCAGAGGATTTCATTAATTTGTTTACCCTCATGTCAAATGTAATCTATCATAAAACAAGTTTGTGTCTGAAGTTTGCTAATTTTTTATTTTGCTATGAGCCGGGCTGCATGGCGTGGTCAAAATATTGTGATTAAACTGATATTGCAACTGTATGATCTTTCCGTATATTAAAAAGTCCATTTCATCCCCTTTTTTAATAGCTTGATATATTATGCTTAAGGGATGATCAGAGGTTGTAAAATGGTAATTTGACATTTATTGTATACATGAATACATCAAAACACCCAGCAACACAGTCCAATTCGCTGGGACTCGTTAGAGGCCCATCTCCTGTCACACAGGATTTACAGAGACCAGCACTGGGAAAACTTCCTGAATAGGAGGGTAACGTAGCCAACGTTAGTGGTGGGTGTCAACAATAAACATGACGCAAACTGCTGATATCGTCACACAGGTACCGGTGTTTGCCATTATTATGCTTAGTGATTGGGGAGTGGGCCATTCTACCCAGCCACAGAATATACTCTCTTTGAGTCCAGTTCACAGATGTCTGAAGTATTGAAAAACAGCATGATTTTTATATTGGCTATTTTGATGCAAGTTAGACATACCACCTACCATGTTTTGGCTAATTACATTTGAGTTGACGTACAAAAACTGAAAAACTTCTGCTGAACATGCATGTTTAAAACATGCACCAGCGCGAACACCTTTTTCTTGGCAGTCCTTGCGTCAGAGTTTTTAACCACTATGCTCCATTTCTTTCCATTTACTGCATTTCAGCACAGCCATATGCTTACTTCCTCTGCCCTATTTACCCCCTTTGTTCTTCAACACAGGATATACGCAAGACACAGAATGTTGCTCTTTGTTTTCTTAAGAAAGCTGAAAATCATCTGTGGGCCAAGAGAAATGCTTACTTTGTATTTCAATGAAAGTGTGCTATTAAAAGTGCTGCTCTCAATAAATAGACCCGTCAACATCAGAATTTCATATAGCACCAGTTGTGATTTAGCTGGTGTGTTAGTGTTTAATGTATATACCTGCTGAAAACTCATATCAAGGAGATCCCAGTATAAACACGAAATGTGTAAATAAACTAGCATTCTAAATAAACTTCAAATTCCTACAGAAAAAATGTGCTCGCTATTAATTTATGTATCACGTGTGCAAGTGACTTTTTTTTTTAACTAAATTTGTGAAAAATGCCAAATTAAAAAAACGTTTGAAAACAAACAACCAACCACCTACATCAGAAAGCCAAAAATGACGTAATATTCAGTGTCAACTGAACTGGCTGCCTGGAATAATCTTGCAAAGAAACCATTACCAAGTGTTGATGATATTTATTATACATTTCTTTATGATTTTTATTTTGTGTGCTAAATACATAATATATCGAGTACCACTGTGTATATTTGATTAGTCTACGTACTCTCAACCAGCAACTTGAAGGGCACACTGCTTCATTGTGTTTCAGGTTTTAAGCACGATAAAATAAAAAAAAACACGTTAAAACATGCCAGACAGACCTGGAAAAAAAACAACTAAAATTCTGATATGTACAGAATATGTGGTGTGAAATATTTATGCTTCGACTGCAACTAACCAGGTCCTTTTGTTGTCAAAGAAGAGTACGAGAAAGAGATGTTCACGGGCCTCCTGAGTCATCTGCTCACCCAGCTTCAGCACCTCCAGAGGGGGAACAGGTATCGGCACGCCCCGATGGAACACGCCTTCCCGGGGCATTTTAGGATCAATAATCTGAAAGAGAGGGATAGATGCATAAGGGGGATGAATAAAGGAAGAATGGGATAGACAAGAAAAACCCAATAGCAAAAAAAAAGAAATGAGAGAGAATGAGAAATGGAAAGAGGAAAAGGCAAAGAAAAAAAAGAAAAAGATGAAATTTAATTCCAAAATTTAGCATTTTCTAAATAATTGTATAACATCTACACTGCAAAATGCTGAGGCAGAATTATATTTTACTATTCATGTTTTTAAAATGTATCACTGTCAATAAAGGCTGGGAGTTTTTGTTCCAAACAATCGGGAGAACACCTGATTCCACTTGGCCTTAGTCTTCAAACAATCAGGTGAGACACTTCTTGTTGGAACAAAAACCTGCTGGCACACCAGACCATGTGAGATAAAATTTGACACCCCTGGCTTACCTGCAGGTACAGCAGAATAATGAGACAAATTAACAATTTTCTAAGGTGTCAATTTGAGAAAACATCATCAAGCATGTTACACACTTAAAGAGGCCATAATAAACCAAGACTACACCAGAAATACATTTAAAATATACATATTTTTCATTTCCCTTTCAAAATTTCCAAGTTCCTGCCATGTCTTTATCCATTTACTCTAATGCAGGTTCCAGGTTTGAAAGAATGTGATCTGAGATCTGGCCGTTTACTCAGGTCTGCTTTGTGAATACCAGCCCTGGATCAGATTTGGTAAAAAGTCATGCTTGTACATGCAGTGGCCCACTAGTGCTCCGAAGGATGTGCTACACTTTTCTTCAGCAATACTGAGAGGAGTAAAAGTTTTTCTTTTTTCCAGGTAGTTTGGTACACAAAGTATATTTAATAATGTGTTGTGCAGACAAATGTTTTTAAACAGAATAAGTAATAATAAAAAAAAACACAAAG
Organism: Ladigesia roloffi; assembly: GCA_037577295.1. NCBI lineage: Eukaryota > Metazoa > Chordata > Actinopteri > Characiformes > Alestidae > Ladigesia > Ladigesia roloffi. The sequence goes on along the minus strand of JBBKCR010051693.1, from coordinate 5,386 downwards.
GAACTAATGCAGAGAGTGTAATTCACTCATCCCTTGTGTGTTGTGCAGTTTGGTGTGGGGGTGTGTGTGGAGTGGGGGTGTGCTCGCTTTAAGTCAATACAATAGCAGGTTTTACCAGAGCAGGGTAAGAGGGATATCCTCGGCACTTGGCCCACACCAGGTCGAGGGCATCCAGGGCAGTGTAGTCTGAGGAGCTCATCCAGCAGCCCGACCGACCCCTGCCTCGCACCACTGGAACACAAAGACAACACATTTTACATGCATGATATGTATAACAAATAGGCACTGAATCCACTTTTCAAAATTAAGTTTTGTGAATAGTATTAGAATAGTGCAATGAGCAAAACTTCATGTCTTTGAAAATACAAGAAAATTCAGAAATTGTATCCATTTTTCTGTACAACTACTATAAAAGATGTTTTGTATCTGTACATTAAATTGATTTAGCTTCAAGGCATATGTGATTTAGACACTTTGATGACATTTCACTTAACGTGAGAGGCAATATTACTTTGTGTCCCAGCATTCTCTGTGTGTGTTGCATGCTCAGATGTTTTTAAACAATATATGTATAATTAAATTAAAATCAAAAGTAATTCGTATCATCAGGGTTCACTGTTGTGGCTGATAATTAACAACAAGAAAAAATGACACTGGATAACCTTATATATGAATAGCCATGTCTGTTGTTTGAAGGGGTTCATAAAACTCACAATGAGAAACCCCTCTCGCTCCTCCCACAGAGTAGGAATCATTTTCTGTTCCGGATGTTTCCTCGCTGCTGTCCTCTTGGAACGCTGAGCGTGAAAATGAAGGCTTGCCACGGCCCTGCTTAGAGGGAGTGGTACTGAGGTTGGTGGGTAGAGAAGGGTGAAAGAGAGCAAGACTCAGTGTGAGATTTCAGTATCAGCTGTACACATGTACATACATTTCTGTCTTTCAAAAATGGAAATGAATTGAATATCTGTCATTGATATACAATGAGTTTTGGATACTCAAAAACTTCCATTGCAGGGAGAGAAAAAAACAAACAAAAAAAACAACAATACTGCACACACGTGATATTTCAGACTTACGCTAAGTGCAATGGTAGCTTTAGGAAAGAAACTGTTCCTTAGTCTAATGGTCCTTCCAGAAGACAGCAGTTCAAAAAGAGTGTGACCTGGATGGAATGGGTGGTTTTGGATGCTCTGGGGTTTTTTCCAGACTGTACAGTCCATCCAGGGAGTTGGGCTGCCAGTCATTTTCTCGGCATTGTTTATGACCTTTTGAGGCTCCTTCCATTCACCAGTTGTGAAGCTGGCGAACCATACACAGATGCAGCATGACAGAATGCTACTCAGACTCATCTCCCCCAGAGAGGAGCCCCATCAATGGTGTCATCAGTAAACTTGATAGTGCTATTGCTGAGGTGGGCAGGAACACACTCGTGGATGTATCGGGTGCAGAGCACCTGGGGGGGAGCCCATACCGAGGCTGAATTCTGAGGAGATGTGAGGGCCTACTCTTTTAAAAGAAGTCTTTGATCCACAAACAGAAGGAGTAAGATAGACCCAGGTTCAATAGCATTGACACCAGGTGGTGAGGAAAGTTTGTGTTGAATGCAAAGCTAAAATCTACGAAAAGTAGTCGGGCATAGCACTCCCGTTGCTCCGAATGGGTCAGAGCAGTATGGAGAACATCTGCTATGGCATCCTCCATAGACCTGTTCGTTCTAAAACAAAAATGTGTGGGTCCAACCCGCCTGGTAATGTGTGTGAGGACCAGTTTCTCAAAGCACTTCATAATATAAAGTTCTGAATGTACATGTATGATAAATTGGTGGAAAAAAGTAAACATGCTAAATTTTTAGCCTTTAAAGCCCAAAAAAGTAACACCTTCAAGAAACAAAGAGGTGTTTGCTGTAGCGACCAAAAGAAGTCATGATACTATAATTCTGCTAAAAAATACTATGTTCCTAAGAGAACATATTGTAGAAAACACCTTCAAGACATTCTGTACATAAGTCCTTCCAGACACAGGTCATTCCAGCACATATGATTACCAATGACTTCAGTTCAGGAGAATGAAGGCACTTTTAGAACTGAAGGGACTTCCTCTAACTTTGATCTAACAACAATTTAACAGTCATGTCAATCCATACCTATTCAGTGAAGCTACATACCACAAACTATGTATATTAGAACAGCATTTTCAATGTAAAAAAACTACACTTGTAATAGAGCAATGTGAAACTACAGAGAACTGACTAATATCAAAACAATGATTCATTTGTATTAGTAAGTATTAGTCTTGGTTACAAGAAACCAAAACCAAGAAAAAAATTCCGACCTTTTGAAATATATTATTAGGGGTATAAACATGGTTTAACCTGGTCAAATATTTGCCATTTAATAACGACGGCAATCAGAGAAAAAGAAAAACCAGGTTACAGGTTAAAGCACAGGCCTGTTTATGTAGATGGATATTATAGAAGTGATCTGGAGAAGCGTGGCAATGTTTCTTTCTATGGGGTGAACCATTATTGAAATCTGAATCTCTCCCTACTAGTTACTGTATGAGGCATACCTACCTATAAACACACATCAGTTCCATTTATCTTAAATGTGTAGTTACAAATACAGTCAGTATGTCATGTTTCTCTGTATCATTTGTAATTCTTATTCATTAGTTGCCTGGACCCGCCCACAGAACCACCAGTGATTAAGTACTTTTAGGCGGTGGATCGTTTTTATTCAAATTTTAGTGCACGAATGTGTGCACACACTGTACAGTGAGTTATACAAAGCAATGTTGCTGCAGTTTTTCTTAAAACCTCCATGTCCCTGCTGGGGGAGCTGTACTTGCAGTGGAATTAATCGGGTTGTATGTGTAACACATGCATGACCATTTAACAACAAAAAAACACCACAAAGTATTGCCATGCATGTTAGTGTGGTCATACCCAATGCATGTAACTAGTGTACAAGTTTGTACCTGGTTCTGTCAGAGGCTGCGCTGCTGCTGCTGCTGGTGGTAGATTCGGAGTCTGAGCTGGAGCGAGGCAAACTCCGCTCATTCCTATACACACGAAAACTCTCCGTCACTGGCTGACTGCCGCTGTCAAAACCATTACTTGGCAGACCTGAGGGGCATGCAGAAAGAGAATCCATTTAGCAAAGGTAGGTTCATTGCTACATGGCATTATGCAGTAATGTAAACAATAATCTCACAAGACGAATTAGCTTTAGCCTAGTGGCACATTGCTAGTGAATTTAAGATTCATCAGTGCGTTAGAGAAAAGGCATGAAGTAAAAACGCTACAGGTATGTACATTTGAACATGAAATCTTAATGGATCAATATGGACAATAACTGGAACCCAGAAATTGGTTCCATTTTGTCTTCTTTGTTCATTTGTTAAAGCCGAACCACCTGAAAATATATCAGATAAAATGGAATGGGCAAAAATATGCTATTCGTTGTTATTGTGACAAATCACATCACAATATGCCACAATGAGTCTACTAACAATAACCAGCTACAGGTTACACAGAGCATGTGCAGTTTCACTGGATTTTGTGCACTGCAGAATATAACATAATAAGAATAACCAAATTCATATTTTATGCAGCACCATTGCTGCTGTTTAACTAATTTTTAAGTAATTGCATGTCTGTGTGTACTCTGTATTGGAATACCCTATTTTTGCCACATCACCCAGCTGAGGTCACCTAATTATGCAGGCAAGCTGGCACTGATGCAATTTTCAAAGAAAAGTTTCTGCATGTGATAGCACCCCCTGTTGATGAAATAGCACCTCATACTGCTTGAAGGTATGTCGACTAGAGAGAACCACCCGGCTGCAATGCGGTAGACATATTGCTTAAAAATATAAATGAAATATACAAAACACTGCCCTCCCTCACAGGGAGAAAAACACAGCTAATATTTGGGTGTGTGGGTGTGTACTATTTTAGAGTCGGCTTGTTGATTCTAATTTGACTTATATTTCCTCTCTGACATCTGATTTACTCTTTTCATCTGAAATCAAATAAAATTCCAGCTATATGACTTGGTGGCAGGTAGAGCTGCCGGTTATTGAGGAACAGGTGTATTGAGTTTATATTGTTAAGTGTTGCACTGTTCTTCACGAATGAAATGGCCCATATCCTCACTTTTCTCTACGTAATATTGTTTAAATATGAATCCTAAAAAATAAACATGGGAAACTGTCATCTAATTATGTTTGTGGTATACAAACCAATACAAATCAGCCCATCAGCATCTTTAACAGCCAAAGATGAGACCTTTTGTGTATCACATGTAAACGTCAATTCATCAAATACCCAGTAACTCACCAGGAGCTGTGATTGGTCACCCTGTCAGAAACACTGTGATTGGTTAGATTTGTATACTGCAGTCTTCGGGGATCTCAGTATTGCAAAGACATTAACAAAGGATAATATTACGCAGCTCTATTAGCAGCTGAAGAACATGCACCAAATAAACAATGTTATCATGCCTCCAGGTAACTGTAGGCCATTCTGTAACAGTGAACCATAATTTTTTTCCCAAGGCTTAAAATGTAGCTTTAAAAATTAAATAAACAAAAATCTAAGGGTAAGTTTAGGATCATGAACAGCTACAGATTCAGCAGAAAACTTCCATATACATGGCATTACAATGTATGTGTGTGTGTGTGCATGTGCATAAGTAAGTACCCAGGAGCAGGTGTTCAGTGTCACTATCACTCTCTGAGCTGGAGGTCGAGCGGGGACTGCGGGGTCTCTTGCGCTGGCGGACTGAGCTCAGTAGGGGTAGCTGGGGAGGACCTATAGGACTGGAGCTCACACCCCCAACGCCGTGTAGTGCCTCTCGGTTCTTTGGTGGCCGACCTGGGCGTTTGGGAGGACCAGTGGCCTTTGGGTTCTTTTTGGAGAAGAGGACAGAAGTTCTACGGCCCACTTCAGAAGCAAGTGTGGAGGCAGACGCACTGATATCTAAAGAGAGATGGTAATTAGGATGGAGAACAATTTAGGATCTTGCAGAATACTGTATACTATTTCACAATAAATGTCACTGATTATGAAGGAAATTAATAATTTACAATGAATGAATTCAATACCAAAAACTGTATTTCAAATACAGAACATGAGACACGCTACTAACATTTAATTGTTGAAAATGAACTTTGTGATATCTGGAAAACTCTGGGCAAGGATGACTTATATGGAACACATGTATGTAAATCATGGCTAGAAGAAGAAAACTCTTCAATTCAACAAAATACTATAAATGTTTTTATATGTTGAAAGGATAGTTCACCCTAAAATGAAAATTTGATGTTTATTTGCTTACCCCCAGGGCATCCAAGTCAAAGGTGACTTTGTTTCCTCAGCAGAACA
>JBBKCR010051684.1:0-10780 GCA_037577295.1 Ladigesia roloffi | reverse complement strand
ACACACACACACACACACACACACACACACACACACACACACACACACACACACACACACACACACACACATAGGGCTGCACAGGCCCACAAAAAGCATGTGTGTGTAACCCTCAGGAAAGTGAAGGAGATGAGGAAACAGGATGCAAGTGTGTGTCTGAGATTTGTGTTTAGATATGGTCTAGAATAAAAAAAGAAGAGATACACAAGAACAAAGAAAAAGAATGTACACTGAACACAACAAGGAGCACTAGTAAAAACTAAACAAAAAAAATAATAATTATTTTACAGACCACAGAAACTGAACATTCCTGTAATGCAGAAATGGGAACAAATGCCTTCATCATAAGCCCCACCCCTAGTGTCCCGCAAAATTTCCCACAGTTGTCCTTCATGAAATAAAATCACACACATCACATCTCCTGGGCCTAACAGTGCTCAGAGTGTTCAGCCTATTTTCCTTAGTGTGTGTGTGGAAGTGTGCGTGTGTGTGTGTTTGTGTGTTTTTAATCAGGCTTCATGCATTAAACTCTCGGTGGGGCAGATGGCGAGGAGTTTTGACCCACTTTGATGGATTCTAGAACGATTAAAGGGATGAAAGAGATTTCCAAAGCAAGGGGAACCTCACTGTATGCGTGTCTATATGTGTTTGTTTGTGCATGTGTGTGTCCTTAGGCCTATATGTATAGGTGAATATGTGTGGGTGTGCATTCATACTTTAGGTGTTTGTGTGTGTGTAAGAAAGTGTGGGTTGGGGCAGCTTTTTTTGGGACCAAATGTCCTCATAAAACAAAATTACCCTGAGAAATGGGGACATATTGAGGTCCCCACAAGGAAATGTGCCTTTCCGCCACACATGCAACTTCTTTTGAAGAAACTAGATTACATTTAGGTTTACATATATTTGAGTTTTGTGCATGTTTTGCCCTGGAGCTACAAGGCTTCCATAGCAAACAAGTAATAGAAACGTATTACCATGTTAAAATTCATTCTGGAGACTGCATGATTAAATTACTACAATCTCACCTCCAACCATGCTGAGTTGTTATTTAATCTCGATAAGACATGCTTATGTGGTTTCTGACACTGTATGTTACACTGTTGTTTACAAAATTCAGACCACAAACAGGCTGTTGCAATTTTTTTAAGTATGCAGCATACTTTTTTAAATATAAATAACAGTATATGAAATAATATCAGAAGCCACATAAACAGCTAGAATTTAGAATGTACAGTGGTCTGGAAACAACAGTTGGGTTTAGAAACAGTTGGGTTAACTTGATAGGTTACAAAATACAGAAATTGTGATCTTCACCATCAGGGAGGGTGTTGTTGTTAAGCTGGTGTGTTGAGTGGAGTGTGCTGTGTCCAGGGGTTACACTGCAGGTTTGAAGGTGATGGTACTGCTACGATCAGCTCACAAAACCATACTTAACCTTTCTGAAGCAAACAGCCTGTTCACAATCCATTCTGAGAAACTGGTATTGCTCTGTTTCACTTTTTTAAACCTAAAAGAGTGACGGTACATGTATGTCTATGTTGGCCAGGCTAAATCTCATCAGAGAGTTAAAACTCTTTGGGTGCTACTTGTTTCTAGCACTGTAAAAATATTCAAAAAGCTGGAGTGCAATTTGGCTCTGCCAGCACATTCTGTTGCTTTGTTTTGTAAGAGGCTGATGTGTTACCATGGTTTTTACTTGTGTTTACTTGGGTTCCTAAATTATGTCTATATATGCCAGATAAATACAACAGGAGTACTGACAAATCATGTGATTAACCGATGGCAGAAATAGCCATATTCTGTCAAAATTATCTGGTGTGTTTTTCTAAATATTCACTGCTATCCAGGAGAGATGCAATCATCATGTGTGTGTGTTTGTTTGTATGTTTATCAATATGTGAAATAATCTCCTCTCCAGAAAACGAGGAAAGCAATGACAAATATCGCTCATCATTAAACTACAGTCTGAGACATGACGATCTTTATTCACGAGTGAGAGAGATAGAAAGAGAGAAAAAGAAAAAACATAGAATAAGAGCAATGTTTTGCTCCCTTTCTGTTCTCTTTCTTTCTCTCTTCTCTTTCTCTCACTTTCTCACCCCCCTCTCTGATTCTCTCTCTCAGCTGAAAAGGGTGTGGCTTCACCTCCCTCTCCCTCTCCTTTTCCCCATGTTAATGCTAAAGTCCTATGTGTATCCATCTCATACAGGTGAAAAGTTTAGAATCTTAGTTTAAAATCATGGTTTGATTTTTACAATTTTTTGTTAAAAAGGTTCTCCAACAATTGTACTATGCACTAAAATAAGTTCTAAAGTTCAGATCTCCACAGAATTTATCCTTAGCTTTTCCGAACGTGTTGGAAACTTAAGCCCAGATTGAAGACGGGAATTTTCTCATTCCAAACTCACACACTAAAGAGTTAAATGATGTTTTTCTGTACATTTCTTTAGCAAACATAAACATAACACAGGATGACTGCAAAAATAAGGACTGCAGAAGAGGATCAAAATCAGCATCAGGTGTAATATATGTGACAGGCATATGCAGCTATATTTCAAAAATGGAAAACAAAATATAGTGTAATATGGAAGTGGGTTAGCTTATCTCGGTACCATGGATACCATCTTTTTACCCTGGACATCACGCCTACATTTTTCTGCTTGGCTATAACAATGATAAGCATCAGAAACATTCGTTAAGACCTTTCTTTCTATCTCTCTCTCTCTCCCTTTCTCTCTCTCTATCTTTCTCTTTCTCTTCTTTCTATCTCTCTCTCTCTCTTTCTTTTTCTCTTTGAATCTCTCTTTCTCCCACTCTCATTTTTTTCTTTCTGACTATCTCTCTTCTAGCTCAGTGTTTCACATGTCATGTCAACTCATCCACGGCTCTTATTTCCTCCTGTCTTTGGTTGGATGGCATTTCAGTTACACACACAACACAAACACATCCGATCTGTCTTTGCCTCATTTGAGCAGTGTGGCACTAAATAGTGAAGACTCTTCTAGTCTCTTCTAGTCAGAACAGATGCAACTGAAAAACCTAAAATTAATGTACTGAATCACATGTGTTAAGACGGTTATCTTCAATATGTTTAGCAGACCATCAGTACACTTGTACGGGGCATGGCAGGAAACTCTGGCAGACAAAAAGCAGAATTCTGGGCAGGGAACTCTCTCTTGACCTGTCATTAATCACACTGTGGCAGCTGAGTGTTGATAAACAAGCTTCTTTTCCTCAGTGTGTTAACAGGTTGCTCTCTGACATAGCACAGATTTAATGGGCGAATAAAAGCAGTAGATTTGAAACCCTTTATGTGCCTTACTCTCCAATATACATCTTGTAAAACGAGGAGGCAGGGCAGTGCAGAGTTTTACTGCATCTGCATAATTCTAACTATAACTGATTTTACCATCTGTATTAACCAAAAATCCACATATTTATTGCAATGCTGCATCTTTGACAACTGGACGTAGCTCATCTGTACGCATCTGCTAGTTTTTTCATCTATTGTAAATAGTGTTGAGCATTGAACCTCAGGTTTGCCAGTGTCGTGTGCCTGCCTGCACCTGTTCCATTTCTATTGCAGATATCTTTGGCCATTTGGCCGTTTTTGCCTTCGTCAATCCAAGGCATTTCTACTGGAAATTAATTATGCAGTTGCAGTAAAACTCTGCACTGCCCTGGGTTCTCGTTTTACAAGATGTATATTGGAGAGTAGCAGGCACATAAAGGGTTTAAAATCTACTGCTTTTATTTGGTCATTAAATCTGCGCTATGTCAGAGAACGACCTGTTAAAACACTGAGGAAAAGAAGCTTGTTTATCAACACTCAGCTGCCACAGTGTGATTAATGCCAGGTCAAGAGAGAGTTCCCTGCCCAGAATTCTGCTTTTTGTCTGCCAGAGTTTCCTGCCATGACCTGTACAAGTGTACTGATGGTCTGCTAAACATATTGAAGCTATAAGGGAGACAAGTAGAAGCTCTGATACGCTACCTAGAGTTAAGTGACTTGTGTAACATGATACACTATATTATGTACGATTGCAGCCAAAGATCTGTACGCATCTGCTAGTTTTAAGAGATACATGTAAGCAACATAGCCCGAGTTCAATCACCGCAAGTCATAACAGCCATGGTGATTCTAACACTTCAAAAAAATAAAGAAAAAAGTAAAGCAAAGAAGCCCTAGATTTTGTATAAAATGCACGTTCAGGTTAGCTTAGTTTTAACCTGTGTATCTGATAGTTTTTTAGTTCAGTCAGTTTGCAAAACATCTCACAGTGACTTTTTTTGTTAATATTATCTAGTTTATCCCCCTATCTACCAAATGAAAAGCTTACTTATAATCTGACCAAATTGGCTCCAAAATGAAACATAATTTATGTATGATATAGATTTTCTGATTTGTATGAGCTAAAGTATAAAATGACTAACACTGCAGTGACTAAGCACAAGTTGCGTGGTTATCAGTGCTCAGAAAAATGATATTGTCCTGTCACAGGACTAATAGATTGCTCCTGCATCAGAATAATGAAGAAAAAAATAGAATTAAAGAAACAATGAAGTAACACTTTTTTTGCATTGATTGCAAAAAAGAAAGGAATTCATATAATATATTCTCTTTTAGATTCTTCAGTGTAGCTCCCTTTGCCCTGATGGAACTCTGCACACTTAAGTTAACTGCATTTATTAAAATGGCTTCATGCTTTTCATATATTATTTAAAATACTTTCATATAAAGGCAAGAAATTACGTGTGTTTTAGCAAAAAAGTCAAGAATTAAGACAATTTACTTGTTGCTCATTAGTTGAAGTTTCTGATCCAGAGAAGTACCAGAGAAATACCACTATTATCTGAGTAATGCTCATGTGACTGAAAGCAATGTTCCTATTTTTAGTGTAAAATTTTTCAATAAAAATGAAAGCTGATCCTTCACCATCCAGGTTTCCCAGCATTGTACCAAATTTGAAATTCCATCAGCAAAAATGCTTTTGCACCGCTGCTTTCAGGTCATCATCACACATTTTCTTTCCCATTAAACTTCTTTCAGCGGCCCAAAAATGTGGAAATCAGGTGGTGCTAATAGTGCTAAACCCTGAGACACTCTGAGTCACTACCCCTAGCCTTCACCTCAGAAACCGCATACATATTACAGTTTTCCAGTTGTTTACACTCATATTGTGAGGACCCTACACACAAATAAAAAAAATACACACACAATGGGCAAAACCCTTCATTTCTCCTACAAAATCAAACTTTATATTCAAAACAATGTAATTTCTTCTCAAAATGGGATTTTGTTTTCAAATGACACACACAAACCATCACATGATTAGACATTTATAAGAACCAATTGATCACTGATGTGCTCACAGTTTTTCTTAGTTGTTTACACACAATTACTTGTACTCCAGACACAATGACTACAACATGTAACTGATGCACCAACCCCCTGAACCAATTCTGCTAAACTACAAGCACAATTCCTGCTTTACACTCAAATTGCAGTTATAACACACTTTTTTTCAAAACACTGCACACAGTTCTCTGGATTAGGCACAATTTCCATGAATAAAATCTCAAGAAACACACTGTCATTCAAAATTGTCCTACAAAATTGTCCATACTAACTCATCACATGACACTTATAGTCTTATAAATGTCTACTCAAGTGATGGTTTGTGTGTGTCATTTGAAAAAAGAATTCCATTTTGATAAGAAATTGTACTGTTTTGGATATAAAGTTTCATTTTGCAGGATTATTGAAGGGTTTTACCCATTGTGTGTGTGTTATTTTATTTGTGTGTAGAAATCTCACAATGTGGGAAAAACTGTAATGTAAATCTCTAGGAAAACTTCTTCTCTTTTCATTAAAAAGCCTTTTTTTGTTCAGTGTTACACTTAGTACAGACAGTACAAAGGCCTACTTAAGTGCATTGTAAAAGATTTCAGAATATTATTTTTTCCAAACACAAATACCCAGTACTTTATATATTTTACTGTATTTTTCCCACAAACATAATGTACAAAGTTTCCATCCCAACCAGCACAAAGTTGCAGACACTGTGGTCTAAATTTACAAACAACAGAAGAATTTTTGGAATACAGTTACAAATAAAAACAATTACTGCATCCTCTCTTTCTAGAATAGTATAATCTGTAAAATACTGTGAATAGACTGACTGTGTAGGAATACAAATTAGGAATACATTTCCCAAAAACTTGAAACAGTCTACAGAACAGTCCAAAGGCAGTACTGTACTACAGTAATGTTCTCCTTTAGAACAGTGAGGTTTCTTACCTATTCTCATTTCAGAAAGTCTGGATGATGGATGCATTGATCTAATTGTTTCTTAGCCTTCTTGTCCTCCTCCTCCTCTCCTCTGGCTCTCCCTCTGTTTCCAGTGTTGGCATCCATTGCTCCAAAACAGAAGAGCTCACCTGTTGCCCTTTTTAAAGCTCTGTTTCTTAATTGCAATTATGTGTGATAGGTGTTTACCCATGTGATGAGTTAATATGCAAAGTAGGGCAACAGATTTTAAAATGTTGAATGACAGTGTGTTTCTTGTGAAAACAAGAGATTTTCTTCCTGAAATTTGTGCCTAATCCAGAGATTTGTGTGCAGTGTTTTTAAAAAAGTGTATTTTACAACTGCAATTTGAGTGTAAAGCAGGAATTGTGCTTGTAGTTTAACAGAACTGGTTCAGGGGGTTGGTGTATCAGTTACATGTTGTAGTCATTGTGTCTGAAGTACAAGTAGTTGTGTGTAAACAACAAAGAAAAACTGTAATCAATGCTGTTCAAAAGAATTCTTCATAATAACAATCCCTAAAATGTGTTTGACAGAAAAGACAAAACATTCTTAACTTTAAATTAATGTTCATATGTTCATACAGTTTTCCATTCAATTAACCAAATGGTGAAAACATGCACATTGAAAATGACATTTTTAAAAATTGTGAAAATTGAAATGAGAAAATGGAGATGCACATATGAGTGGACATACAGTATCAGAAGTATTTTGGGGCAGCCTCATCCTTGACTTGTAGACATGTTCTAGTTGATCTATTGATTTACTTGGTAATGTAAAATGAGGCTAGCCCTGAAGCTTGTAAAGTTACAAAATGTTTAAGAATTACCTTCACCACTACAGGGAATTGCATTACACATATGTTCAGTTTGTACCCTTCAGCTGTTATCGTGTGTATTATCTGATCCAACACAAAGCTGTGTGGAGGGGAATGCGAATGGAAGACTCTGTCCTCTCTGGCTGCGGTGTCTGGAAAACCTCACAGGTAATAGAATCACTTCAGTATGGCCTGACATTCAGTCAAACGACTCTGTAGAAATCAATAAACGTCTGGCTATGAAGCTGTTTTAAATGCTTGTGGTGCCCTCGGCCCAATTTGGCCCAGCGACGCGGTGCTGATCCTGGTGTTGCATCAGCCAGGCATAAAGAAGCTCATTTCTTATTCATTGTTGAGAGAGTAGCAATGACGACTATTCATGGAAGGGACTTGTGGTGTATGGCTCCAAATAATGAGTGTTTCCACAATGGGTTTGTCTAATAATTGTTCAGTGAACTGTTTAATACAACTATACCTACTGCCTTCGTCAAATTCTTTATATTTGCTTAAGTTCTGTTTGTTCTCTGTGCGACAAGCTTTTTTTTATCTTATGATTAACTATATTAACAGTTCGAAATGCCCTCTGTGTTTTGTAGTGTATTACAATTAGTCAGTATGACGTTTGCATCAAATGGACATTTTAGTGCTAAATTTTAAGGAATGCAAGTTATCAGCAATAAAACAGACAATTATCAAGACTAGACAGTTTTATTATTCAACATTATTGACTGTGATAATAGATTATTGCAAACCTAATGAGTTTTAAATTGCTTAATTTTTAGGTTTGCTTTCATGTGAAAGAGTAGTTCTTGTATGTTTTTGGATAGTGGTGTAAGCAGTGGTCAAGTGTGACAGTCAAATATTTACAGGATATGTTTATAAAATCTATATAAAGCCTAAATCCAGTGTACAGAAATGAATCAGAAATCAGCAGGAGGCACAATGTTGTTCAAGAATGGTAGAAAAGATATCTCCCTGCATGATCAATTAGGTTTTCTGAGTCTGATGCTTTCACATCAGACTCACATTTAATTTGTTAAGACACTCCGATTGGCTCAGCACTAGTTACTGGTTGACTTTGTTCCCGGGCACAGGGGATGCTAGGCACGGGCACATTGGAAGCAAAAGCAATTAACATGGAGAGAGATTGGATTAACACTCTTCGGAGGGTACCCCATGCTTGCACTTCATAACTTTCTTTCTTTCTCATCCCTTTATTTTCTACTTAGGTTGAAATTATCACCCGAGTGGAATAGGAAAGGATATGTCACACTGTGTGGGTCTCTGGGGGTTGCTGGCCTGTCTCTGCAACTCCTAGCCTGTCAGCTTTCTGGATATTTTTGTGCTCAGTGATCGCACAGTGAAGTCAATTACCTGTAGTGGGTATTTTTTGCATGGAAGACCAGTCATTATAGCTTGCCTTTGGGGCCCTTTGGAGATCCTGTCTGCCCTTTTATTTCCGGAAAATAAAGGCACTTCCAGACTTACTGCACTTAAACACAGGGGAATCCCTTCAGCCATCTTGGAGCATTTTTGTTCTCAGAAATGGTTGCGGGGATTTTCTAGTTAATGTCTACAAAACTGGATCTCCGGCACTGTCATATTCATACAATACATATTTCATCACCATCATTAAACCTTTTACAGCATTTTTACAGAGGAGTGCAAGTTAAATTGATGGCTATAAGTATGCGTATCATAAGCACATAAGATAAAAAAAATACTGTTTCAGGTTTATTCATTCAGTACATTGTAATCTATTGAGTTTTATTGAGACTAAACCCTTGCAAAATGGTAGCAGTTGTGATAACAGACCAATCTGTTGGTGTATCCTGGTTGTTACTATTATTTTCCAAAGTCTGCCTGAGCCTTACTGTGGCTGAAGTAAACATGTAGACTATAAAACATATAGACCACACCAAATTCTATATGCCAGATTAAAACATGTGTAAGATAAGCTGTTCCCTTCATAATAATCGGGAAGAAAAAAAAGCTAAACAACCTAAACAGAAGGTAAATAAGCTAGACAACCTAAACAACCTAAAACCTAAAAATATTTGAACGTAAAGTAAAACCTAGTAAGTATTTCAGAAATGAGCCTGACAAAAGCTTTTATGTGAAATGTCGAGTTCCATTGGGTTCAGATGAAACGCACCAAGATATGTGACGAATGGAAAGGATCACAGATCAGTGGATGCATAACAAAGCCTGAACTTGGCTAAGTTCTGCGTTTGACAGGCCTTTGTAAAGCTTTAGTGTTTAGTGTCAATGCAGTGGATATCAGGAGTGTTAGCATTTTTAGTGTTAATGAACCAATCAAAATGCATTCACACATTGATCCCACACTTGAATTCTATACTCTTACTATCACTGGAAGCAATGCATATTAATGATGAGCAGGTGTGTACGTGTACTGTCTTAAGTTCATAGTGTTAAGGTTTACTGACATTAGAGCTGATGTGTGACCCCCTTAGGCTTCACTTTCATTTCTTTCATTAGCCTACTTGTGTAGGTCTCTCCTGAGGAAACTCTTAAAACAGATATGACTCTAACAATACAGCTACCATGGAACAGCACTAAAAGCAAAATAAATGGATATAATCACCCGAAACATTTTTATTTGGTGATTATTTGATTTTTTAATTAGTTCTAGTTTAGTGTAAAGACCAAGGGCCCAATTTTCAGGTTCGATCTGAACTTTCTGAAGTCAGAAATGCAGTTGTCTTTGGGGGAGGGGCCAACGCAAAACGCTATAGTGCCTATAGGAAAAGTGAACATTCCCCCCTGGCGCATAGTTCAAATGGGTTGTCTTAAATGAGTAAATTAGTCATGGGTGTGTTCGGGGCGTAGCATACAATGAACCAATCAGAGTCCACACTCTCACTCCCTTTAAATACCAGGCGCATGTTCCATGGCGTGGTGTGTGTAATGATGGCAGATTTACCTGTACGTCAGGAAAGCTTTTCAATGGAAGAAACTGATTTGCTCGTGCATGAGGTGAAGGCACGGGAACAATTGATCTTCGGGGATGGAGGGAATCCTTCCAAACCCCAATTAGTAAAGCAGGCATGGCAACAAATTTCAGTGATTGTTTCCTCGTCTTCCGATGAAAGTAGGACAGCCCAACAGTGCTCTGACATAATATTTCCCATTACAATTTGGGTAAATAAGCATGTAAGGTGTCTGAAAAGCACCCACGTTCATACTTACATGTGAATACAATAGACCGTCATGCATAATACAGTCTTACAATTTTGACCAAGAAACAATGTATCTCTATTCAGCGATTCAGTCCTTTAAATTAGTATCTGTAAATAATAAAGAAACGTCTAAAAGCATGTGATAGTTTATACTATACGGGTTGTTTACCTCAGCAGGTTCATAAAAAGACATTAAAACGACAGTGAAACCGTCTAACTAAAGAGAAGCCAACTCGCGCTGAAGTACCAGGTGATGTCATGATTTCGAATTAGTGCGCGACAGGGAGAACAGGGGGAACTGAATTTCCCGTAACACTGATATACCCTCTCCCTCCGACATCGAGGGAGCCTTTGTCCCATTAGATACTCCATCTGAAGAACATGCGAACAACAAGCGCAACTATCTTTAACAGGGTAAGGAAGACATATAAACATATCTAACCAAAATATGAG
>JBBKCR010051644.1:0-10782 GCA_037577295.1 Ladigesia roloffi | reverse complement strand
ATAATCTGCGTTTGTGTTCTGCTGAGGAAACAAAGTCACCTTCGACTTGGATGCCCTGGGGGTAAACAAATAAACATTACATTTTCATTTTGGGGTGAACTATCCCTTTAAGGGTACCTCAGTGGTACCTCCGATTTAAACCCAAGGCCAACTCCCTAACCAGCAGTGTTCTAAAAATGGAAATTTCATACTAGCATACAAGTGTTTTGGCCATAGAAGTACAAACTTTCGGCCATATACTGTGTGTGTTTGTGCGTTTGTGAACACGAGTGAGCGAGTTTGACAGCTTTGCCACGCTGAGCCCAGACAGTAGTTATATCACTACAAATTAGTTCAACGAGCAACATCCCTCTCCCTCACTTGGACGTACTCGCCACATGCCTCCTAACCGCCGCTTCCATCCACTTTTAATCAAAGTGGAAGTGATCAGCCAGCGAATGGCCCGCTGTCTCCCTGCGGAGTGCTCTCTCCTAATTGAGCCGCTCTAGTTCCTCCGCATGGGCCCCCAGACGGCCGTAACTCTTGTGTGACTGCATCGTACTGTCGCCTGCACAGATCCTCTCAGGGACTATATAGTCGCTTTGCCTGGAAATCCCTCATCGACTGCAGGATACTTCTCATCCCGCGACCCTCCTTATCCACCTCAGTGGAAGGGGGCTGATCGAAATGAAGATGGACATTATAGGTCAAGGCACTAATCAGGCCACTGAGTGATGGCAGTTTAAGAGAGACTGTTGAAGCATTATAGCGAGGATGATGATGTAATGGCCACACCCTCAAGAAACGATGGTGGATAGGTGTTAGGAGGAGGGAGACTGGGGGGTAAGGGGTGCCTAGGCTAGACAATTAATTTATGGAGCATTGGGGCTGAAGTGCAAACAGGTGAGGGTCGTTTGCATGTTACTAACAAGTTACTGAAATCAGGAACTCCTGAATAGCAAATGATTGACGCCCGGAAAGGTTAAGTGCTCTTTATTGTGCTAGAATGACTTGATTGATACACAGTGGTGTATTAACATAATGGCTCACACGAATGCAAATAGTCATAGGCGGTTCTGCCCCCTGCACTCAACAGGCAAAAATGTAAATATAAATTTCTTATTGCAACATGCGCTGGATCGAACGTAACTAATGCTACGTGTGTTCTAGATGGACTACTTAAAGCGCTACGTGCGCTCTAGACACTAGACTAGCGCTACATATGCATGCTGACACACCCCCTGGACAACATAGTACACCGTAGTTCGCGAACTGGTAGCTCGTGCCCCCCTAAATACCCCCTGCCCCCCTGTGGTAAAGGCTCATTGTAATAGAACAAATGGTCTCCTGCTTGGTTTGGCTCAAAAATAAATCAATTATATTTTACAGTTACTAGTTGACTCTGCATGAATCAGGTTCAAGAGTAATAACCTTTCAGGTCTATGAAATATGGATGGAAATAATACCAGTCGACCTAAATGATCACTACACTTAAAATGATCACTTAAGAGATCACATAATGACATTTTTAGTTTTTTAAAAGAACCATCCTTCTGGTTCTAATAATTACTGTAATTTTATTATCATAGAACATCTTTGGTACAATATTGTCTCTTGTTTTCCTGAGCATTTTTGTCATTGTGAATCTAGACATTTACGAGGGATGTACAGGGCTGTCTGTAAGTTTTAAAACTGTAAAAAAAGCATTTCTTTTACTTTTTGGTGTCAGGGACGACACCAACTTCTGTAGCCAGAATGCAGAAACCGCATTTCCAGCGAAGCCAAGCCCTGGTCTGTTGGGCCTTCAGCATGGTTCTAAAGGACTAAAGAAACCACTGAACAGCTTTATGACTTTCTAAGCCATAAATCCAAACTTCATTTCGAGTACCATGTCACATTAACAGCCATGTCCTGTGATCCTTGATGACTTGGTAGAGTGTAGAAATGATCATTTTCTCGGTTTAATGGTCTGAAATGTGGCATTATATTTAGACAGGCATAACGTTTTTAAAGGAAGCATTTACCTGCTATTAAAGGCCTAAGCTGGAAGGAAATGGAAGGCAATTTTGAGACCAAATCCAAGACTCGTAACGCCCAATAGAGGATGTGGAGGAGGGCATGAAATCTACAGTGTAATAATAAAACTGTTAGAAAATAAGCCTGAAAAAGGATCAGTCAGTCCTTATATCTATTAAACATTTTCCATATTGTACCAAAAATGTGTGTAGTTTAGTAAAATTTAAAACGTTGCAGTTCTAAGCCATTTAAAAATGTTCCATTTCCAACAAATGTTTCATCATAGAGTACAAAAGTCTTAGTTTTCTTGTTTACATATTATTTTGATTCCAGTGGGAATTGTTTGAGTCCTCTACATTTAACCTGTTCACATGTGTGGCCAGCCGACATTGGCACCCAGAGAGCAGTGTGTGGGGGCGGTTTTTACTCAAGGGTACCTCAGTGGTGCCACTGGCAGTGCTGGGACTCAAACCCATAATCTTCCAGTCACAGGGGCAACTCCCTAAATATCAGGCCACCTGCTGCCCAAACAATTAATGGTTCTAAAGAGAATTTGCCTTTACTAAAGAACTGTGCGTAGGCTTTTATAGTGATAGAAGTAGTAATAGAACTATTTGAAGGCATTTAGCATGGTTAATTATTCTTAGTGGAGAGCTTGTCTGGCGCTACAAAGCACCAAATCGGATTCTGCCATCATTACCTTTTTATTACTATAGAAAAACCTTTTTTCCTTGGTGTGTACAGCAACCACATGAATGCTGTAGTACCAATAAACATGCTTTTCTTACCTGCTGATTACTCTGTTCTTTAGGGATCATCTCCATTTCAAGTCCTTAAAACTTTAAATGAAATAAAAATCAATCTGAAGTAAATAAATACTATTATTATTATTAATATTGTTATTATGATCATCATTGTAGAAACCTACAGAATTACTCAGCTCTAATTGTCGGAGGACTGAATGGTCACTGTAGCCGTGGCGACAGTGTGGGTGTTGTAGCGTTAAGGAGCCGTCAGAACCCAGAGAAGGCACTCCAGGAAGTATCAGCAGCAAACTAGCTTACGGCTAATTTTAGCATTACAGGTTTTGCGTGTGGGTGTCCGCATTCTCAGAAGACACCTGTCTTTTTGGGTACATCTTTAAAGACTGGGCTTCTGGAGTGGATTCATACTGTCTAGAAGGCTAGGTGAAGTGTCCTGTTTAGATTATAAGCCTAATATATGATTATTAAACCATATGATTATTAAAGTATCAGCGATGTAGGCTTATATATAGCACTGGAAAATATAAGAGCCCGGTGCAATTTATTTTTAAATCAGCATCTCTATGAGTATGACAACCATTCCATGCCAGTGGTACCTGATCACCTGAATCAAATCTTATTTAATGGGGAAATGTATAAGAAAAAAAACACTGCTGTAATCAACACTCTTCTCTTGAAATTGTGAATGGTTCAGGGGCAATTAGTCAGGACCACCATTGGGTAGGCTGTGATCATTCTCAGAACAGCGTCTGTTTGTGTTCTGCATAGTTGATTATACAAACCTGTACAACTAGGCTTTTAATAAATTATCCATCCATGCTGTGTACTGTGACCAGAAACTGACCACTGAAGGAGTCCACTGGCATATGGAAGTAAAGTACAGTTACCACTGATTTTTTATGTTCCAAGGGCAACCACTTGTAGTGGAAAAAAACATAAAAATGCCCCAAAATTCTTTAATTTCATTTTAAACTCCTAAAGAATATATAAAGGTAAACCGGTATCTGTACTCCAGCAGAGGTAGAATGTAAATACTGATATTACCGCTATATAAACTGTACTGTAATTAAGGCACATGCATTTTCTTTGGTATGTGCTGTCGTTTTCATTGGCATAAGCATAAGCAGTGCTTGGATTGGCTCATTTCAAACCTCCAGCAAAATTCCACCATCCCAAGATGCACTTTCTTTTGTGTTTCCCTCCACAGATCCAAACATTTATACAGAGCTCATAAAAATAAAGGGAGCACTGAAACAACACAATGTAACTCCAAGTCAATCATACTGAAATCAAACTGTCCAGTTAGTAAGCAACACTGAGTGACAATCAAAACAGATGGAAATTATGGGCAATTAGCAAGACTACCCAAATAAATGAGTGGTTCTGCAGGTGGTGACCAAAGACCTCTTCTCAGATCCATTTTTTGAATGCTGGTGGTGATCACTCTAGTGGTAGCATTACACAGAGTCTCCAATCCACACAAGTGGCTCAGGCAGTCCAGCTCATCCAGCTGTGGCAAGAAGGTTTGCTGCGTCTGTCAGCATAGTGTCCAGAGCATGGAGGCGCTAGCAGGAGACAGGCCAGTACATCAGAAGACGTGGAGGAGGCCGTAGGAGGGAAACAACCCAGCAGCAGGACCGCTACCTCCACCTTTGTGCAAGGAGGAACAGGGGGAGCCCAGCAAAATGACTTCCAGTGGGCCACAAATGTGTATGTGTCTGCTCAAACGACCAGAAACAGACTTTATGAGGGTGGTTTGAGGGCCCGACGTCCACAGGGGGGTTGTGTTTACAGCCCAATACCATGCACAGTGTTTTGCAGTTGCCAGAGAATACCAAGATTGGCAAATTTACCACTGGCGCCCTGTGCTGTTTGCAGATGAAAGCAGGTTCATACAGTGCAGATGATAGACGTGACAGAGTCTGGAGATACCGTGCAGAACATTCTCCAGCCTGACCGGTTTGACAGAGGGTCGTAATGGTGTGGGGTGACACAGCCTTCCATGTGCTTGCCAGAGGTAGCCTGACTGACATTAGGTACCAAGATGAGATCCTCAGACCCCTTGTGAGACCATATGCTGGTGCGGTTGGCCCTGGGTTCCTTCTAATGCAAGACAATGCTAGACCTCATGTGGCTGAAGTGTGTCAGCAGTTCTTGCAAGATGAAGGCATTGATGCTATGAACAGACCCACCCATTCCCTAGACCTGAATCCAGTAGAGCACATCTGGGACATCATGTCCCCTCCATCCACCAACACCACATTGCACCACAGACTGTCCAGGAGTTGCTGGATGCTTTAGTCCAGATCATACAGGTAGGCGGGGTCCACACACACTACTGAGCCTCATTTTGACTTGTTTTAAGGGCATTACATCAAAGCTGTTTCAGCCTGCAGTGTGTTTTTCCACTTTAATTTTGAGTATGACTCCAAATCCAGACCTCCATGCGTTGATACATTTGATTTCCACTGGTAATGTTTGTGTGATTTTGTTCAACTATGAAAAGTATTTAATAAGAATATTTCATTTATTCAGATCTAGGATGTCTTATTTTTGTTTCCTTTATTATGTATTGGCACGAAAAAAGCTGTGATGTCTGGGCCTTGTCTGCCCGAACCCTCATCCTCTTGCAGGGTTAATGATGGTGCTTAGCAACCCAGCACCAAGACGAGGCAGCATGGCAACCAAGGTCCAGACATCACTATAGCAAAAAAAAATCTGAGATTTCCCCGTATGTGCGGGGCATTCCGGGAAACTTTTTTAGTTCGGTTCCATGTGAGACGGAAATTTCTGAGCTGTTTAAGTGGGGAGTTACTGTATATACAAAATACCAGAGGTTTTAAGCAGTGGAAAAAAGATATTTATCAATAATTCATAAATTTATCCTCAGACTCCTTAGCAGTTCTCTGTTATATCTTAGAAGTTTTTGGTCTTTTGGCAAACAGATGATGAAGTATTAAACCACTGAAGTATTCAACCTCTAGAAGCACAGAAATCGGCTCTGAATCCCTCTGTGGTGTCTTTGTGATGTAAAATGACACATAAATGCACACATCTGCACGGATATTTCCATTATTGATGGAGGAACATAATAAAATCCTGAATCTCCATCCTGAAGTCCCTTTCAAAAGTGGATAAATGTTCTCCAAGTGCTGATTGTAATTAGGAGGAGACTTCTCTAGCATTTCCGGTAGATTTTATATCTTCACTAGGCACAGTAGACAGCATCATCCAATATGAGCATCCTCCAAGAGGTCATAATTACATACTTCAGTATTCAAGCCACTGGCAAGGATTGCCTCATAATTATTAAGTAGTCAATTGTCCCCCCTTCTTCTTGGGGTGTGTGTGTGTGTGTGTGTGTGCGCATCACTGCACGTTTACCAGTGAATCATCAAAGCAAAACATCTACTGTAAGGACAAGTAATTTAATTTTTCTTGTTTTGTTTTGTTTTTTCAAAACAAGTATTTGCACAAAAATCCATTTAAAGCTTTTTCTGAAACCAATGTATTAGTTAGTTTGTTAGATTGGTAGTTTTAAATATTAAAAGAAAAGAAAATCCTTAGTTTTAACACAGTTAACATTTTTCATAGCAATTACAGAAAAGTGAACACAATTATACCAAATACTAACGAGAATATATTCCTGCACGCTGTACACTGGGTACACTGTTGATTTTTTTGGCATCTTTCCCATGTTGTAATGACAGCATACAACAACATTTGAGATTCCTTTACCTACCAGAAATGCTAACCAGCAAACGGTCAGCTTGACCACTCTTAGATTTGCTCAGGTACAGGAAAAACATTTGTGCCAGTGAAAAAGTGCCATTTCACCAATGGTCAGTTTAGTAAAACACCAGCTGTACGGTTTTGTGTTATCAACTCTGCAGAACACAATCGCACCAACATGCCTCAACCACCCAGTACTGATCCAGAGTAATTGCCCTGGATCTCAAACTACAGGGTTTGAAGGGATCTTCCACATGCATTTTCCACATACAGCTGAAAATCAACACTACAAGAGTTTTGTGTGACCCAAGGTTTCCTGGTAGCCACCAGATTGTGGTTTAAGGCTCCACCAGGCTCAGTGAACTCACTCTCCTTGTTAAGTTAATTAAAATTGCTGTGAGAAATGAAAAGCTGATTCCTGTAGTCGTGTCTTCCCAATGTACCTGACATGACAGATTACCATGACAAAGATATGGACCCCCTCTCCGATGAAGAGGACCTGCTCCAGCAGCAAGCTCCATCCCAAAAGTCCCAACTGGAACAGCTTGCTAATGTAGTGGGCAAGCGGGTACAAGTGGTGCAAGCAGCACCTGCCCCAGTGGCAGCCATCTTTCTTAAAACTCCTCACTACGCCTCGCTGCCTGAACATAATGGGGCCTCTTTTATTATGCAGAATATCCACAGATGAGTCCATCACAAAAGGTCTCATTGTTGACCTCATGGGATGCTGGAGTGGGCCACCGCATTTGGAATGGACGGCACCCGATGGTAGTGCAATTCACTGAATTTATGCAACAGTTTAAAGCAGTGCTTGACCTACTACATGGTAGGTCAAGTGGCAAAAGACTGCAGCAATTGCACCAAGAAACACAGTCAGTGGCGGAATAGTCCATCAGCTTCCAGATATTGGCCACTGAGAGTGGCTGAAACAAGCCTGCACGTCTGGCAGTATATCGCGCATGGCTCAACATCAACCTTCATTCGAATATTGAATGAACAATGGAATGACCAGAATGGTCTGCAAGTCTGTGGGAGGAAGCATCCAGCCAAAAATCCTTGCTCCTACCAAGCCCCAGCCGGAGTCCATAGACGTGAGTCCTAAACTCATCTCTCAAGAGTGGAAAAGGAAGTTGGAGGGCTTGTGTGTGTATTGTGTGGCTCAGGGTACTTTGTGGCCTCCTGCCCACTTCTGCAGCTTCAGGTTGCTTCTCTGCCACTTTTTTATCCACATTGTGCACTCAGTTTTCATTGTAATTAACGTTGCCTAATATTTTATTTCTACTCGTTTAGACTTGTAACTTTGTGTCCATGGCTATGGTCTTCAAAATCCCTTTGGAAAGGCTAGACTCTATTCCTGTCAGGGTCTTAGACGGGAGCTTGATTTCAGGCTGCTGAGTTCGTTGGAGGACTAAAACCAATACGAGTTCACATGAAACCCACACACGTGAGAAATTGCAATTCTTCATTTTAGAGCAGCCAGAAACACTAGTGGTTTTGGGGTTGCCATGGTTGCATGTGCATTATGCAGTTACCAATTAGCATGAAGCCCGTAAGGGCACTAGGCCCACCTCTACGTCCAAAGAAAGCTCACATGCCAACCTGCCTGTAGGTATCCCCCCACAGTATAAGGATTTACTGGATGTCTTTATTGCGTTTAAGGCCACTCACATACTCCACACCAACTAAAGGTAGTCCAGTTCCTCCTTACTTTCCATTCCTTACCCACTGCATTAGAAGTTTCTGAGGCACTTCTCAGAGCCATGTTCTTGCCATATGGCATCCCAGAGGACATCTTGTCTGACTGAAGTTCACACTCCATTTAACATGTATTGGCCACATTTAAGAAGAACCTGGGGCTACTGTCATTGGGCTACCAACCGGAGTCCAGTGGCCAGACTGAACAAATCGGTACAGGAAGTCAGTTCCTCCTGGCAAATTGCCATGCATGACAACACAACTAGGCAGAATTCATCTGCTTGTTGGAGTATGCCCAGAAATTGTTAAGTCAATCTGCTACTGGCCTAATACCCTTTGAATTTGATCTTGAGCATCAGCTCACACTCTGTCCCTGGGATGGAGAACCATCCGAGCACATTCATCTATCAAGACCTGGGACTTGAAGTTAATTCTACCCTCATTTAAGCTGTCACCTATGTTTATAGGTCCTTATGACCTATAAACCCAGGGACATATAAACTCTGTTTATACTCTCATATGAGAATCCACCCATATTCTTGCCTTAGGTCAGCAGTGATGGGCCTGTTGGATGGAGGGGAGATGGAATCCTCACTCCCCGCTGTAATCAATGTTGAGGGGGCTCCTGTCTATGGGGTATGCCAGCTAGACAGGTGTGGAGGGAACCTCCAGTATCTTGTGGACTGAGAGGGGTATCGGTCACTGCTATGTAAGTGCTGAGCCAAGAACTTAAGCAGGCTTTCCATCAAAGCCAGCCTGAGAGACCTGCTCCCATCTGGAGACCAGGGGTTATAGGAAGGCATGGTCATCTGAGACATCCTTTGGCGGCTTCAGGTCTGGTTGGGGTTTCTCCTTACCCTCCCCTGGAAATCGGGTTATGAGGGGGGTACTGTTAAATCTGGGTCATCTCCGTCATGCCCCTCACCAAGCCCATGCTGAGATGTTTTACCATTTTACAACCCAGGACACAACAGTGAAGACATCATATGTTGTTGCATGCCTGGTCATCGAGAGCTTGGGCAGCCCAGGTGTGAGCACTGAGCACATTAGCTGGGTTGCTAGGTATCTGATGACATGTCTGTGTGCATCTCGTTTAAGATAAGTGGATCTAGTTTGCTCTGTGATGGTTTGTGTAGTGTGATTGCTGTCTGTATGAGGGTCCGGGTTTAAAAGCACAGCTGATCTGGAGGAATGGCGCATGGTCACCTCTACTTGTAAATATCCTGGGTTTGTACCACTGTTTGTGCATATGCTCTTTCACCTGTATCTTTGTATCTGCCTCTTGACTCAAATGAGAGATTCCCCTGAACGCTACACCACAGACAGTTCTCTGAGTGGCAGTAAGGGTGCTGCCTTAATGCTACTTAATCACAGGATCTTGTTTGAGGCTCCACAGAACTCTAATAAATATCAGTGACTGTTCTCGTTGTGTTTACTTCTCTCTGTCTGGAGGACTGCCTCATCTTGCTTGGCCAAGTAGGCCAACATGTAGCTTGGTATAAGGAGTCCTAGCCTTCTCTCTTTGACCTGAGTGCTTTCACAGGAGCGAAGATCCTCCTGGAACCACCTAATCCTTATGTTGACTCGTGTTTATGTTTAGAGCTCAGTAAATTCACCCTCTGGGGGGGTTGACTAAAACTAGACTAAAATTATGAGACTTTTAATCGACTAAAACTAGACTGACAAAAATGATATTTCAATGACTAAATATGACTAAGACTAAAAAGCACATTTTGTCACAAGACTAAGAAATTAAAAATTAACACTACCTCTGTGTTAAGTTCATTAAATTTAAGCTTTGAGAAACAAAAAGTTGATTCCTGTAGTCATGTCTTCCCAGTGTACCTGACATGATAGTACGGATGGGGCCGGACCCGAATACGGTTTTCGGATTAGTGGTTAGGGTGTTTAGGGCACTTACCCTGCGATCAGAATGTCGTGGGTCAATCCTGAAGACCGCTAGGTACCTCTGAGTTACCCTGAGCGCAGTACCATCCCCAAACGCTGCTCCCCGGAACCGTCTCCACTCGCTGCTCCCCGGGCGCCGAGTTCATGGCTGCCCGCTGGTTCACTTGGTGAATGCAGAGGAGGAATTTCATGATGTTCACACTGCGTGCAGTGGTGTGTTCACGAATGACCGATTCATTACTTTCACTGTTTGATAATCTGCTTCCCCCATCCTATACTCTAGTTCAGGGGGGTTTGGGGGAGATACGGAGTTTGCACGCTGTATTTAAATTTTACTCGAATACAAATATAAATACGAATAATTTTTCCTTTTAACAAATAAAAATACAGATTTGAATAGTGCCCGCTCTGAACATGAAATTACATGACAGGAATGAGAATCTTTATGAGGATAAATAAAGAGAAGGCCTTCAAGAACAATGTGTTATTGGGGTGACAGTGCAGTTTTAGTTAGACAATTAATTCATACGCTACAAGAAGTAAAAACAAGCTTCCAGTTTACTATCATACAGTCTGTGACGGCCACCTCGTCTCCGTCACGCCTTTCCCGAATTCCCTCTCCTGAGTATTAGTGTCCCTAAACTTCTGTCCCTCTGTTCCCCTGTCTCGTGCGCTCCCTCTGTTCCGC
>JBBKCR010051618.1:0-10783 GCA_037577295.1 Ladigesia roloffi | reverse complement strand
GATACTCGTACTCGTCAAAAGTGCTTTATCCGTACCGGATACTCGTTTCAGCCGAGTATCCGGCTCATCCCTAGTATGGAATCAGATGTGTGCCAAATTTTCAAAACAAACCTTTCCTAATGGCAAACTAAATTCATTCAATTTCTCCTAATATCAAACTAAAATAGTTCAAAATTAACTCTAGCCTGATTCCATAGAAATGACAATGAAAACCTACTTGACTCGTCTTGAAGACTGCTTAGCATGGCTTTAAGACTGATATGTAAATGAGCTCTGTTCTGATTGGCTGGCCATGTAAGTATTCCAGACTGAAACTCTGCCTGTAACTTTATGGGCGGAGCTAAACTTAACTGTGAAATGTATAAGCCAAGAAAAAATAAAAGTCACTTGTTTTGAAAACCGTGCATTGAAAACAAGATGTTTTGGCAGATGGACCACACTGAAGAAGGATCAGTGTGTTTTGAGAGTAAATTCTATTTACATTTTGAATAATAGAGGCCCTTTAATCTCCAGAGTGACCATTGCCTTTACATCAGTGAGTCAGTGTTCCCCTGAACTGCTGAGTGTCTGCGTGCTCCAGACAGACAGGCTTGTTTCTACCAGGGATTAAGTTTCAGCGCTGATGTAGCGCAGCAGTTTAACATGTTCTGATCAATCCCACATCGACCACTAATCCTAATCTCTGATGATCCTAAACAGCCCGTCTCGCAGTCCTGAAATCCAATAAGCAAATAATCAAATGAAAACACAAAGCCCATACAGACTCGTGTCCGTCAGGAGGGCATGCTGCCATTCTATTGGACAGTCAGATGTTGGAGCTTGGGGAACACGTGTTGTCTTCGTCTTGTTCAGGGAGGAAGACGTGTATTCCCTTCTGAGCCTCTCGACCAGGGGATTAATTCTCCTGTAAAACGTCTGGGGAAATTCCTGCCTGTTTACAAAACATGTAGTATTTTTATTCACACGTTCGTCATCTGCAGTTCTGGACCTGAATTCTTCAGCTCTGAATTACTCTTAAAACTTTCTGCTCAGGACCTGTTATAAAGTTACTCAGTGTCTGCTAGGAATGATGTGCATTGATACTGTACTGTTGATATTCCATATACACTATGAATTATTCACATTATAATTGGAATTATTCAGTATCCACTATAACTTTGCTTTCTACCCTGAATTGTTCAGTATTTGTTTGAACGTAATGATGTGCATTATTCAGTATCTACCGTGAATCATTTGCTATCCACTATGAATAATTCCCTTTCCGCTATGAATAATTCATTTAATACTGAGAATCGTTCAGTACCAAATCTGAATTATTCTTTTTTTTTTTATGAATTATTCAGTTTTTACTGTGAATTATTTGGTACCCAATAGGATTATTCAGTATCTATTATAAATTATTTGGCCTCTACTATAAATATTAAGTATCTGCAATGAATTATTTAGTCTCCAGTATGAATGATTCAGGATCTGTTATGAATAATTTACTTTCTGCCATGCATGTTATCATTTACACTATGAATTCAGTATATGTTAGGAATTATTCA
This sequence comes from Ladigesia roloffi, assembly GCA_037577295.1. NCBI lineage: Eukaryota > Metazoa > Chordata > Actinopteri > Characiformes > Alestidae > Ladigesia > Ladigesia roloffi. Next base: position 9,236 of record JBBKCR010051618.1, on the reverse strand, counting down.
GATGTACTGTGTGTTATTCAGGACCTAATATGAATTATTCAGTATCTACCATGAATTATTTGGTCTCTACTATAAATGATTCAGTATCTGTTATGAATTATTCAGTCTTGACTATTGATATTCCGTATCCACTATGAATAATTCATTTAATATTCAGAATCATTCGGTATCAAATCTGAATTATTCACTTTTTATAATGAATTATTCAGTTTGTACTGTAAATTATTCGGTATCCAATATGAATGATTCAGAATCTACTATGAATTATTTGGCCTCCAGTATGAATGATACAGGATCTGTTATGAATAATTAGCTGTCTACTATGAATGATTTCATTTACTTTGAATTATTCTGTATCAAAAATGAATTATTTAGTATCTACTGTGAATTATTTGGTCTCTACTATGAATGTTCAGTATTTACTGTGAATTATTTGGCCTCCAGTATGAATGATTCAGTATCAGTTATGAATAATTAGTTTCTACCAATAATTATTACAATTATACTAAGAATTATGAAGTATCTACTGTTGATATTCCGTATCCACTATGAATTATTCACTTTCTGGAATTATTCAGTATTCACAATGAATTATTTGCTTTCTACTCTGAATTGTTCAGTATTTGTTTGAAGTATGGAGTATGAATCTGGTCAGTGTGTAAATGAAGGTGTGTGTGCAGTTGTGAAGAAGTGCTCTCCCCTGGTTGTTCTCAGGTGCCGGGGTTCCTCAGTTCCAACCGATTGCGCTGAACTCGGGTTCGCGTGTGCAGCTGCTGGAGAAGGGCTCTCTCCTGATCAAGCACGTGCTGGAGGAGGACAGCGGCTACTACCTGTGCAAGGTCAGCAACGATGTGGGCGCCGACATCAGCAAGAGCATGTACCTGACCGTCAAAAGTAAGAACCCCCGCCTAGATGTGTGTGTGTGTGTGTGTGTGTGTGCAGTGGGTACATGTTTCATGTTTGTATTTGTGTTCCGTATTGCAGAGTCCATTATTAATTATTATATTCTTATGTCTGAAAAGGTGGAAACTGAGTATGTACTCCGAGCATGTGACGGGGGAGGGGCCCGAATACAATTATTTTTAAAAAGTCTTTCCGAAAACAGTATTTAAAAAAAAATTATTTGTTATTTGTGCCTTTCCGATTATCGTATTCCATAGTCTAGAAAACACACCCCTATTCAATTCACACCACCTGAAGTGATCCCTAAAGTGCAGCCCCTCAGTTTCCCTGAACAGTAACCAGCACTGAGAGTCGTGTTCCACTGTAAATAATGCTTATATTTCGAGATGTGATTTATGATCTGAATCTGTGACCTAAAAACAGTGTTGATGTATGTTTGCATGACAGAGTTTGATTATTATGTAAATTAGTGATGTAATCTGCACTGAGTGACAGTATCAGAGTTTGAGTCTGTGAGAAGGTGCCTGTGGTGTGTGTGTGTGTGTTTGTGTGTGTGTGTGTGTGTGTATGTGTGGATTTACAGGGACACTGTTGCAGTCTTTGTGTGTGTGTGGTTGTTAATCTGTGTGTGTGCGTGTGTGTGCATGTGTGTGTGAGTGTGTGTGTGCGTGAATGCGAGACTGAGTGTATATGTGTGTGTGTGTTTGTATATGTGTGTGTGTGTGTGTGTGTGTCCAGCCTGAGGCCGTCTGAGGGTTGTGTTTACGCTGTTGTGCTTCCTGGTGAACCGAGTGTTTGTTTTTGTTGAGCAACCAAAGCTTCCCCTCCATTACCCCCCGTTTATCTATCCTTTCTCAACATTTTGCTTCCAAAGATTTATATTATCTTTTATATTTAGTATACCTGAATTTGTGGTTTTGAGGACCAGTTCTCCAGGCTTCCTGAAGGACTTTCAGAGGCTCTCACTAACAGTTCAGTCCCTGAACCGCACCAGTTTCAGAGGAATGTTTCAGTTTGTTATGTTTTGTTTGTCAGTATACTGGTGGTGCTCCTTTTTCTGGTTTGAACCCCTTTATCTGGGCTCCCAATGCAGTAAAACATAAGTTCCAGTTTCTTTCATTTTATGCCAAATATAATGCAGTTTGACAGTGAAAATACTAGGTAGTTCAAAGCAAAATGTAAAGAAACAAGGAGAGACTTCTGTCAAGAACAGTATATGTATAAATACACACACTTATTAATCTTAGAATAAATGTGTGTGCATGTGTGTATGTATGTGTCTGAGTGTGTGTGTGTGTGTGTGTGTGTGTGTGTGTATATATGTGTATGCGTGTGTGTGTGTGTGTGTGTGTGTGTGTGTGTGTGTGTGTGTGTGTGTGTGTGTGTGTGTGCATGCATGCGCCTTAGTGAGCATCTCTCGCTGTTTTTCTCGTTTCTCTGTCGTTTTGTTTGCTCCTCTGGTCCGGCTGCTCGGATGTCGCCTGCAGGATCAGAGGGAAATGTGCTCAGCCTGTGACCAATTGTGCATGGAAAAGGGGAATCGCTCTGGCATGGCATCCTGCTCCACACACACACACACACACACTCAGAGGAATACTAGGTAACATAGGATATTTACAATTTATTTATAATAATATTTTGGGGATAATGTGAATAATTTTGGATAATAATTATTTTGTTTGCCCTCCTCAGGTGGGGACATAGTGGATTTAAGGAGCTTTATCCGGAGGAGTTTCAATCAGATGGGTGAATTTATTTCTCCTTTACTTGATTGTTATAGATGAAGTTTGTTTGTTTTTTTAGAATAAAATGTTGTAGTATTATACAATCTGCTAGGTTGGATAAACACTATTGGAGGGCCTTGAAGAGCGAAGCTGTGTGAGACTAATTAAAACCACAAAACAGTTGTAACTCCAAGTAAGGACATCTGATTGCTTGAGTGTTCAGCATGCTTCTTCTGATTTTGCTTTGAAGCTTAATAATATTCTCTGGTTTACATGGATTAGATTTAAGTGTTGCTAGTTTCAAATGGGGCTATTTGTTTACAATTCATATTTTTTTGGGGAAATGTTTTGTTTTGTTTGGGAATATTATGTACATGGTTGTGTTGATCTGTTTCAGTAGGTAAAGAGTCATTGGTTGTATTTTTGACTGGTTCTTGGTAGATATGAGTCATTGTACAAATTGCAAAATAAAATCCTAAATATAGTGCATAATCTTTTATTATTATTTTTTGCTTGTAGTAACAGGATATTAATATATTTTTCAACATTCTTTTTGTTAATATTGTGTAGGATATAAGACAACAATTCATTCATTAAGGTCCTAGTCTTGGACTATACTTTCCAACCCCATATCAATTTAATATTTTAGACTTTTGTTTTTTTGTTTGTTTGTGTTTTTAAAACCTGACATGTTTTTAATACAGGGAGACGGATTGCACTAAGCACAACAGAAAACACAGCAAGAAGAGGGTCACTGACAGTCAGAAGAGCTCCAAGAAATCATCTAAGAAGAAGAAAAAGAAGAAGAAAAAGAGGCAGAGAACTGAAGGTTCCGGCTCAGAATCTGAACAACACACAGCAGACGGTGTCGGGAGGAAGCAAAAGAGGAAAAGCGGCAAAAGTAAACACAGCAGAAAGAAGGAGCCCAGAAGCCAAATGAGAGAGGGGGACAGCAACACAGAGGACAGTGAATTAGGAAGACCTGCAGAAGTTACACGCAGAAAACGTCACAGAAACGCAGCAGTCTGTCACACAGAGCCTAAACGGAAAAAACGGAAAGACTGGAAAGCAAATGATGAGAAGTCAGAGGATAGCTCTGAGGACTGAATGTGGGTTTTTTTTTTATTCTTTGGTCAAACAATTTAAATAGCCTCAATACATTGAGGCAAATTGATGGTGTGGAGACATTGACCTTATTTCAATACCTCATAGAGTGGAAACGTGATCATTTTTTAACCAAGAGAGGACATTGAAGACAAATTTAAAATTTTACAAATGTTTGTTGTTTTTATATCATAAGAATTCTACCATGTGTGTATAGATGGTTTCTAGTCGTTGGATACATTCTAATGAATCTTTGTTAGTCTTTATAACCAAGACTCAGGTACTGTTTTTTCCTCATCTACAGAATTCCACTGATAAATGTGTGTGGGGTCTTTTCATTTATACACTATATTGTCAAAAGTATTGTGACGCCTGCCTTTAACACACACACACACACATTTTAATGACATCCAATTCTTAATACATAGGCTGTAGAATGGACTTGGCCCATGTTTTGCAGCTATAACAGCTTCAACTCCTCTGGACAATCTTTCCGCTAGGGAGTGTGTTTATAGGACTTTTTGGCCATTCTTCCAGGAGAGCATTTGTGAGTTCAGGCTCTAATTCACCCCCATTGTGTTGAGGTCAGGGCTCTGTGCAGGCCAGTCAAGTTTCTCCCCAACAGGTCATCTATGTCTTTATGGACCTTGCTTTGTTCACTGGTGCTCAGTCATGTTGGAACAGCAAGGGGCCATTCTAAAACTGTACCCTCATAGTTGGCTTCGTATGCTGCAGCATTAAGAGTTCTTTTTGCTGGTCATAAGGGTCCAAATCTAACTCCTATAAAACAGCACCACACCATAATCCCCTTTCCAACAAACTTTACACTCTGCACAGTGCAGTCAAGCAAAGTACCGTTATTCTGTTAACCACTTAACCCAGAATCTTCTATCAAATTGTCAGATTGAGAAACGTGATTCATCACTCCAGAGAACACGTCTCCACTGCTCTGCAGTCCAGTGGCGCCATGCTTTACGCCAATGCAATCCCACGCTTTGCATTTCACTTGGAGATGTGTGGCTCAGATGCAGCTGCTCTGCCATGGAAACCCATTCCATGAAGCTCTCTATGCTGTTCATGAGCTTATCTGAAGACCACATGAAGTTTGTAGTTATATAGCAGGGGTGCCCAAACTTTTTCCTATGAAGGACCAAAAATCAAACTTGACTAAGGTGCTGTGGGCCAAAAGTAAATTTTGTATAATTTGCTATGGATTCACCTTATTTATTTCAGAATATTTAAAATAAATATAAAACAACTTTTTGTGCCACCGCCTTGATTTCTCTTATTGAGTTTGTTAATTTGTTGACGTTAATTGATGTGGAGTGTCGCAAAGCAGGCGATGCAGCACCTTGAATTGCGCATGCATGGAAAAATAATCTAATTCGCATTTAGTTTAAACATTTAATATCAGTTTACTCTTCTCTAGTTCAACAATAAAACCAACAAAAATGTTATGTCAAACTACAAATGACGATCTGTGTCGAAGGCACCCCCCCTTCTCGGATGGTGTGGCGGGCCAAATCAAACATTACATTTGGCCCGTGGGCCCTAGTTTGGGCATCTATGTTCTAAAGCAACTGACTCTGCAGACAATTGGTGACTTACGCACACTATGTCTCTGCTCTGAGATTTTAAAGTTATTGTTATAGCGGAGTTGTTTTCACATTGTTGTAATACCACTAAAATTGGTATATTTAGTATTGAGTTGATATTACGACTGGAATTGTTGCACAGGTGACATCCTATCACGGCACCACACTGGAATTCACTGAGCTCCTGAGAGTGACCCATACCCATTCTTTCACAAGTGTTTGTAGAAGCGGTCTGCATCCCTAGGTGCTTGAAGTTATTCACAGCAGGCCATGCAAGTGATTGGAACACCTGTAATGAATTGGAGAGGTGTCCCAGTACTTTTGGCAATATAGTGTATTTTGAACAAATGGCTGAAAATATTTGTGTTTGGATGTGATATGGAAACGCCCAGGCGATGGCGCTTGTGCTCTGCCCTTGGGCGTGCAGACGCTCGCTCTCTCTCTCTCTCTCTCTCACACACACACACACACTCAGTCACTGAGCATCCTTGCACTCCTTTTTCTCTTGTGTTAAGCTGCATTGGCTTTCTTGTAATTGTAGTATTTCAATCAACTGAGAAAAGTGGAAAGTGGAATTGGTTTTGTATTTATGTTAGAAGTGTTTCAGTCAGGTCCTGGCAGGCTGCAGCGCTGCTCCTCTACAGCACCTTTCCAAAATATTCCGACACCCTGAATGTCAAACGTTTTATTGGATTTCATGTCAACTGTACACATTTGTATCACTAATATTTTTCAGAGTTTAAATGCCTTTAACAGATTTATAATTGTGTTTATTTAAAGATTATGATAAAAACATATAATAATCATATATATTATTTATATATATTATATAATTAATCTAGAAACAGTATTATTATGGTCAAAATTCAGCTACAAAGTACCCCATCCAGCACAGAGGTTTAGATGATAGCCTGCAATTTCCTTGATCTTAATAAAATAACTGTCTGGGCTAAACTGTGATAGTAATAGTTTTTTTTCCCAGATAGTGTGTAACACTGTTTAATTGGTTGGAAACCAATTTTTTGCCAAACTGCAACTGCTCTGGCACCTTTCATCTGTACCAGCTTGTCTGCTTTACTCCAGTTTACTTCAGTCTCATGAACCAGTGTGTGTTTGTTTAATTTGCATGCACTCCAGCTTTGTTTTCCAAACTGATAATCTTTCAAAATGGAGTCTGAAGGATGTTTGTGTGCAGTTAATTATTTGGTGATGCTGAAAGCGGGATCTGCACAATGCGAACATATGTAATCGGTCACAAGATTCAGTATCAGTTACTGACTTCAGCCATGGTTATTAGAGTGTGAATACTACCTTTCTTTTAAGCAAATTCTGCAGGTTTAAGGCAAAGAATGGGAAACTTAGCAGAATTGTGGCTCCTGAGGATTAGAACAATGCCAAGAGAATAACGTGCTTTCTTTCTGTGTTTTGGTTCCATGTTGTCATGTTAAGAACAGAAATGACTGTTTTAGTGAAACATTGATGTGCTTACTTGTGTAAGCATTGTTTGTTTTTTCGGACCTACAGCGGGCACATGAAGAGCGTACTGTATGTACTGTAGCGGTGACAGCTCATTATCTGGATCACTTGCTGCCACCTTTGCTTGTAAACATGGGGTACCCATAGACGAGAACATTGTGTCTCAGTGGTAATGAACACTGGCCTGCCTTAACCATCTGGCACAGAGACTCAAAACAGCTCTGCAGATTATCAGACACTTCAAGCTGTCAAACCCTGTAATTGAGTCAAATTAAATGTGGCAAATTTTTATTGCTGCTGATTATCTTGTTCTGTCTTTTCAGTAAAACACACAGTCATTAGCAGTCTGTTCTGTGGAACATGCTGTACGGGCAGATGGGCTTTGTTTTGGTAAAGCGATATTCGGCTTCATCTGTTCAAGGCTGTGGAGTTTTGGGCTTGCTAGAATGGGCCTTTACACACTGTGTGAATCCAAGAAAAATAAGAAACTAATGGCAGCTTAGGGAACTTGAACTGAAACTGGATTCATTTAACGCACTGGTTCCCAACCTTGTGGCTCACGTATGCCTGTACTGCTATAAGATGCCTGATGCAAATTATCAGCCAATCAACAGGTTTTATCTGAGTTGAACTGGATGTGCTAGAGCAAGTAAACACTCAAATATGCCCGAGATTGGGTACTCCAGGACTAGGGCTCTCCCAACAGGGTCTATGTCGGGTTGCTACTGAAATCATAAAAGTGAAACTGTACCTGTGATTCTCAGACACAGTTTTATTCATGAGTTGCTAAGAGATTCACTCTTAGTATTAGAGCATGTTTCACCTCAGACTTGCGGTGGAAACAACTGACTTGGGAAACCTGTCTGGACATACAGGCCAAAAAGTTTTTTAAAAAATGTTTTTGGTTCCGTAAAAACACCTGTGACTATTCTCTTATTTGTTATCACAAATTTAAAAGCCCAAAATTCTTCCTCTGATTTTAAACCCATTCACAATGTGATGCAGTGGGCAGGCAGGAACACAGCAGCCAGAGAGCAGTGTGGGAATAGAGTACCTCAGAGATGTGTAGCAGTCTTGGGATTTGAACCTATAACTTCCCGATCGCAGCGGGAACAACCTAAACACTGCCGCCGTGGTGTAAATGGGAATGTGATAGTAAAGAAACATTGTTAAGGGTAGAGAAGGTTCTACAATGATCATTTACAAAACTAGCTGTTTTTTTAGGGAACCGAAAATGGTTCGGCTTGAAGAACATTTCTTGCACCTGTATGTGTAAGTGTGAGGGTCTGTGCTCTTGCAGGCTGTTCCACAATGCGGTGAGGGAAATGGATTAGAAACGGACTGAAACTCGCCTAATTGCATGCAGAGCATCTTGCAGACTATTAATTACATATGAGATGATATAACTGAATTATGCATGAATAGGAGCGAGGCTGAGCAGATTTCTGTTCTCCTTCACCTTCCTGTGTCTGACTGAGCTACATCTAGACTTAGAGACAGTCCATCCTCAGGACATTTGTGTTGAGTAATAGGATGGCTGGGGACCAAAAGGAGGTGTTTATCATTCTAACAGCAGGGGACACTTTCAGCCAACTCCTTTCATCATGGACTTAGTGCACTATGTCTGACACGTTTAGGAAGCTACTGATTTTTGTAGTAATCGAGTAATAAGCCAATTATTCTGACAGTTAAGGTCAAACAATGAAAGACTTCATTAATGGAATTAAAGATCAACAGGGTGTTCAAAGAAGAGTAGGACTAATATGTCATGCAAATTGCCAACCAGCACCTGCTAATTCATAGAGGAGGTTAAAAATATTCTTAGTAATAATAAATATGAATCGTGAACATCTTGCTTTATACTACTAGCCTTCATAGTGGATTTCTTCTCACAGGAATTGTTGAAAATAGATTAATTTGTCTCAAATAAGTACCAAGAACTCCCCGGAGTGATTTTGTGTCCAGCAGAAGAGCAGAGGAGTAGGATCATGAAAATGGGTACTTCACTGTAGCTCAGTCTAACATAATTAGTTTTTTTGGTGCAGGGGCGTCGGAAGCATTTTGTATGTGAGGGGGATACGTGGGGGCAGGGTTTGGGTGGCAGCGGAGATGCTGCGTGCATGCAAATCTCGTCCTTTTATGGGGTGGGGTGTTTGGAAACCCTGTTAAATTTGAAATATTTTGTAAAAGAATCCACTCCACTTAATTGATAGAAGAACACACACCACTGGAAATCAGCTCGGGTTTTCTTCCAAATCACCACATGCAAGTGAAGTGACTCGTCAGTGCACAGACAGGCTGCTCAGATATCCAGCAGTGTGTGTCCTTCTATAGTGGAGTGGAGTACAGTGGATTCTTTCTTCAAAGATTCATGATTCAGCAGCACTGGTGAAATAATAATACATGTTAAATGTGAAGGGGTCCCTATGAATAA
>JBBKCR010051607.1:0-10784 GCA_037577295.1 Ladigesia roloffi | reverse complement strand
GTGTGTGTGTGTGTGTGTGTGTGTGTGTGTGTGTGTGTGTGTGTGTGTGTGTATGTGTGTGTGTGTGTGTTTGTGTGAGTGTGTGTTGGAGATTGTGGTTGAAGGCCTGCTATTGTTAATTTTACACATACTCAAAAATGTTTCACAGTTCACTTGTTATTATTTACAGTTCTCTCTCTTAATGTGTGTCATGAAAGTAGCACCCATCTACAGTCTTTAAGGATTCTTTTACAGTCAACATTTACTACACACTAATTAAGTCCCACTTAAGATCAAAGATGATCAGAAATAGGTGCACAGTGTGTTCCCAGCATGCTTATTTGTACTCTAGCCAGTATATTGTATTCTTTTTATATAATCAGAAAGTATTTTGAAGGGCTATAAGCAGAACTACTATGGCTTATCCTGTTTATACTTTGCACTTCCTCTCTTGAGACTGTGTGGTGAAATTATTTCATTATACGAGTCTTATCAATATCTGCATGTGAACATTCTTGAAGTTACATAAGTGCATCAGTTAACATCGACTTTACACTCAATACTCATTGTAACTGATGTGCTGAGTGAGGAACTGTTGATGTCAGGAATAGTAACAACATCAACTTTTATGAAAAGTCACAATGTAGTGCAGTGCTGTGTCAAAAGCTGAAAAGACTAAATTCACTACTACAGGGTAGGTGTAGTGTTAACAATATTTAACACTGAGTTACTATCTTTACGATTTATTTATTCAAGCTGGAGTGGTCTGAACTGTGACCCTTATGGATTTACCACAGCCCTGATGTAATGTCTGGAAAAGTAAGGGAAAAAACAAATCTCCATTATTGGATAAAACAATATTGGATGTGCAACACAGATGCAACCTGAAGAATTTACATGGACAGGATGCGCAAGCCGAAATATCCTTTTCCATGAATTGTCCTTAATTGTACTCATCTTGAGTCAAAGAATGCATGGAAGGATGTACCGCGTAGTCTGAATATACGTTCCAAGGTTCAGTCAAGGACATGTCGCTGAAAAATGTTTTGTCCAGCAATTTAGTGTGGTATAGTTTTATATTCCTGACCTTTGTTTTAGTTCTCTTCTCAATTCTTCATTTACAGATCCCCATATAACATAATACCATGAAGATCCCGATATAAAATAATAATATGGGGCTGGGAGGATGATCGTTTGCAGAGGAGGCTCAGACTGGCATCTTTTCAAACTGCTGCTAATGCAGCATTGTTGGATAACTCAACATATTTGCAGGGACATCTTTTTTCTATTATGTTACGCTAGCAAGCATTGCTCTGAGCAATAGAGTACTTTTTAACTCCTAGTTATGTATAGCTGTGGCATTGCAAGGAATTTAAAAAAGTGCCTGGTTACACTTCCTTGAAAGCTAATTCATTTTTAAATTATTTTATTTATTTATTCACCAGCAGTCCTGTCTGCATCGGGACCTTTGTCCACCCTGCTAGCCATTTAGTTCATGGTGTTCATCATTTGTTGTTTTAGGGGAGGGCCAATCTGGGCACCTGTAATACTGAGCTTGGACCCCTTAATGCTGCTCTTTGAACTCAAATCTGCATAAATAACAATATACTTTTTTTTTTTCTGATGATATTATGTGACACAAAAGGGTGCCAATTACCTGCCAGCTCCAACAATTAACTGTACTTGAGTAAAACGACGAATATTCTCTGTATGCCTTGTGATCATTTTTGGAAGAAGACTTCCCTCTTTATGAATGGTTAGCCTGAGATAATGACTTATTATAAATTGGTGTCCATTGTTTTTGTTATATGGATTCAGAATCTATATATTCTGGGTTACAGAAGAGTCTCTAATGTAACAATGATGAAGCAGACACTAAGACAGATCCTGATGATCCAAAAGTTGAAGTAGAGAAACAGCAGGACATGGAGAATGCCACAGAGAGAAAGACAGAGGACAGAGGAAAAATAGTTACTTGCATGGAAAGCAATATATTTAAAATTCACCTGGAGGTTCATTTATTATGATGAGTATTAATCAAATTCTCCCTCATTCTCCACTTGTGTCACTGAATAATCTGTTAGTGATTTCCCACTGGTGGTTTCTGTGGAAATGAGGAGAGTGCATATGTTAAGGGTCTTTAAGACCCTGGATGCCCATCATGGGGAGGGTGCAAGCACTCTCATTCTGACACTTTTCTAAATTGCCTTTCCGAAGATGAAAAGGACGAGTGCGTCACTCAGGATTTGGGGTTCTTGGTAGATTTGGCCATCTGGATTGATGCCTGGCAAGAACAACGACACCAAAGCACCCCAGAGGCTTCCTGATGGTTACTTCTTATATTCGAATCCATGAGCCAACTGTCTGGAAACACTCATTGTCAGCTGGTCCTTATGTGTCTATATCTGAACCTAGGCAGGTTGGCTGTGCTCACCCAACCCCAGCTGAGAGATGAATAACAATCCATTTCTGCATGTAATGTGGTCAGCCAGGGCACTTCATCACCAAAAATAAATGAAATTGGGTATAGAATGAATAGTACTGGTGAGTGTAACACCTCTCAAACTCTCACTCTTCTGCCTGCCACTCAGGGATGGAAAGACTATCTTCCTTACTGCCATATTGTTCCCTGCCTCAAACTCTAAGAGTGAGTAAGAGGACTAGAAAAGTGGCCTCTACGTTTCAGGAAGCTGAGGATGTCTCGTGGCACATTCTCGGGTTCTGCAAGTGGCTGTGGATTATCTGTGTGATTTGCTGCTCTAATGTTTCAAGAAAGATTAGCCTAGATATTCACAGGGAGGACTCATCACCCCCATCTTAAGGCAATATTTTAAGTTCTCATCAGCTTGCACACATCCACAGGCATCAATGTTTTGTTGTCGGTTCATGTAATCATGGCCTTGTAGGGCAATATAATCACTGATGCATTTGGTTATGTCGCCAGTCACTGATGGCTTCAGGCTGGAAAAGCCACTGCATGTTTCAGACTCCCTACACATGCCCCAGTCAATATTTTCAAAACACCTATGAGAAGCAAAAATGACTCCTGGGATGTAGGTTTTTGCCTGATTGAGACTGGCCTTGGATCTAAAGGGTGGTCTGTTTGTTGGATATAGAATAAAATATGTGATCTTATTAGCAGAGCAGCCCAAATGCCAAATAGAAATGTGCATATTTGAGTCTCTGGTGACAATAAAAGTAATCTGGAGTCCTTATGTTTACTGATCGCTCCTTAAAGTTCACCCAATGCATTACTTTCAGGACCACTGGGTGGGATATGCATTTGAACAGCTAGTTATCAGCACATAAGCATGGCGAGGGAGCATCATCTCACCTTTCCTCTTCACCCTGTATACCCGTATAGCACATTTCCATCCATGGTGAGGAAGTGGATGTATTGGAGGAATAAAATCAGCTGGGAATCCACCTTGACAACAGACTAGATAGAAAATGCAAACAGACTGTGTACAAGAAATCTTTTATCAGTTGATTAGCGCAATATGCCATCTGCTGGGGCAGCAGCATCAGAGCCAGTGAAATTACCAAACTTTCTAACATCATGTACAGCACCTTAAATATTCTCTAAGAGCTCCTGGTCAGACAGCAGTTGCAGCCCGAGACTTCATCAGATACACTGTGAATGCTACAGAAGGTAATTCCTGTCTTCTGGATATTTGGAATCCACATGAATATATATGCGCGGAAACACCCCCTGGATGTTAGATTAGTTAAGAATGAACAAACTGTCCAAAAACGTAACTGAAATCAAATGGGTGAGAAAAGCAGTCAACAAAATTCACTTCTTTCATGTCAACATTCATTTAGGTAACAAAAGGCTATCTGACTGAGCTTGACAGTTACTAATTATTAAGTGATAATGGATGACAGACAGAAAGGGTGGAAGGTCTAAATTTGTAGGACATGCTTGTGAATGCAGAATGTAATGATGTGATATTACATTGTAAACCTGATATTATTTAGATTCTGTTGTGGGTGTAGAACTGCAGGAAGTTTATAATGACTTATATATTTTTAGGCATCTAATTCAAAAGAACTAAGATCCTGCTAGAGTTAACTCTTGTTAAAAACTGGCTATGTATAAATGGATTCACAATTACTGTGAAATACTCAAACTGTAAGATTGTTAAGGACTACACCCAACCACATTCATGCAGGTCATTTGAGAATGGAAGGAAAACATACTTCATAGTCGCCGCAATTTCAACCAGGAAATGTATATTAATAACACGGCACTGTATTTTCTCCCACAAAATATGTAGAAGACAGCTGGTGTGTATTTGGATCAGTTACGGCTGTCACAGAAAACACTCTGATCAGAAAACACTCAGGGTCTATTAAGAGAGAAAGCACTGGCCCCTTGTTTTGCTCACATATGCAGAAATATAGGCATGCCACAGTCTGACCAATCAGATGGGATGCTCAGTTGTGAAGAATTCTCAGAAACCAGGTCAACACACTGAGGCCACAGACTGCTGCATCTGGAGAGGATTTAAAACTTTCTCACCATCTGTACTTGGGCTGCAGCCAGTAGAGCATATCCAAAATACCCTGTCACTTGAAATGAAAACAATAAGGTGATAAACTTCCTTTTAACACGACTCAAAAGCAGTCAAGCTTAATTAGTAACTTGTAGCAAAACAGTTGGCAAGCTAAATTGATAATTAATTGAATTCAAGTTGATTGATATTAATTGATAGATGAAACAAATGGGCAATATTTTTAAATGGACAGCAATTCTGCACATTAATGTGCTTACATAAAGTCCTCCTGGAGTTTGGACTAACTTCTAAATCCGTAAAACAGCCCTATACTATTACACAGCCTCCACCAAACTGTAAGCACTATACCTGCAGGTAGTGTTCGACTGGTATCTGTCAAACCCAGGTTCATCCATCAGACTGTCAGAGAGTTAATCATGATTCAGCACTCTGGAGAACAAGAATCCGCTGATCCAACTAACTACCCCAGCCGAAGCTCAACATTGTTTTTCGTGATTTTATACTTGTGTGCAGCTGCATAGCTGGAATCCCCTTTGGTTTAGCTTCTGATGAGGAGTTCTTCTCCTGATGCTGCTTTCATAATCAGTTTGGAACTCTATAACAAGTGATTCAGGTGAGAATATCACTTTTTATATGTCACATGCTCTGAAAGTTTGCATGGTCTCTTAGATACTATTTAAGAGAATGTGCATGGTCTCTTAGAGACTTACTCTTGGATTTCACAAACAGCACTTGCTTTTATGACAGTGCCATTTAAAATCACTGAGCTCTGCACTATAGACCACCAGCATTTGTCTAAAGAAACTGAATGTCAATTCTCTTGATTGGGTGTTTCTGAACTAAATTATTAACAGTGTCCACATACATTTGATTATGCAGTACAATACAACCATTAAATATGATTTTTATGGACGAGGTTTTATTTTTCTGGATGAGGCAATGGATGAGGTATTTTAACAAAGCATTTGGAAAATGGCAATGCTTATTGAATGGCTAGGTTTTGCATAAATCTGAGATAATAAGAGCTGTGAGATGCTAATCGCCTTCCCAAGTGCGGGGTCGGAAAGAGGGCTTCTTTGCTGAGAAGATGCATTGACTTCATTTTATAGTACGCACTGACTTGGTAAGGCCAATGGAGATGGCTCTATATGCTAATAGCATTAGTACGAAAATAAGATCCATTCTCAATTTTCATAATGAAGGCTCTCACTTATATTAATCCTGCAAATTAACATGGATGTGCATTGCAGTTGTTTTTCAAACTTTCCTTTAAGCAGAGAATGTCAATTTGCTGCTAAAAACAGCAGCTTTATTACAAAAACACATCAACTCAAACCAGAGAACAGCAGCCTGATGTCTTTGGTTGAAATCCAAGCACCTATCTCTTACATAAAAAGCCTGTGACAGGATGGCATAAGAGGTATTGGATGTTGATAATGGTTGGACATTTATTCCCGATGACAGGAAATAAAGTCTGCAAGGCTAAAAGCAAACAGACCTATAAAGCTTTCTCCTCAGTTCACCCACACTGGTACAACACTAAGGATGATTATCTGCACACCTGCACAATGTCTAAACATTATGATATAAACACCTAAGGATATGGTAGATTATCTGTTATTTAGAAATATTGGAATCCCCAAGAATTCTTAATTGGTCACCCACACAGAAATTAGTCACATGAACTTTCACACACACAAAAAAATCCTACTTATAAATTTAAATGCAAAAGGTCTGTATGTCATATAGAAGGGTTATCACCTCTTTCACAAATGAGCTTGCTAACAAATGAGCAAAGGGAAAGAAGAATAAAGCAGATGAAAAAGATACTTTTCACAAAGTTTTCAAAGTTTAACCACAATAAGATTAATGGAAATTTCCACAATAACATTCAAAAGCAATAACTTATGGTGATTAAAAAAATAAATGCCTTTCCTTCCTGTTAACTGACCTGTCACCAGTGACACAAAGTTCGGTTCACATGTGTATGTTTTTAATCCCCGCACACATTAGCACAGAGATATTTCACATTTTAACAAAGTGGTTTACTTTTTCCTTTCTTACATCGGCCCACATTATAATTTAATTTGAGCAAAGACTCTGCCTGTGCAACATAAACTAGCATTCAACCAAACTCAAACAGAGTTTAATTCTTGTCATTTGCCATATTTTACCAAAAGCCCTTCCAAACCAAACTAGATCAAATATCAAGCTGCCACTATGGTATTAGAACTGTCATACTTTTTGTGCTTGCAGAGGCAAGTAGCCATGTGCGGTTTTTGTTGGAATGTAAGCGGGACACAAGAACTACCTTTCTGTGCCTTTTTGAAATGTACTGGGAGAAAGGGGGAGAGAGAGAGATAGAGAGACAAGGAGAGAGAGAGAGAGAGAGAGAGAGAGAGAGAGAGAGTGAGAGAAAGAGAGAAAGTGAGAGAGAGAGAGAGAGAGAGAAAGAGAGAGAGAGCTCCAAATTGGCGATGGGAGCATGTATTGTCTTGTCATCTAAAGAAAAAATCAAAGAAACAGACTTTTAAATTCAATTGAACCAAATCTCTCTTGTGACTAGGAGATGAGACATTAAACAATTTCCTTCGGAATAAATAAAGTTTTCTGATTCTGATTCTGATTCTGATTTACATTTACCGGATGCTTCTATCCACAGTGACATCCATTCCCTAACTACAGGGGGCAGTCTCCCTCGAACAACTTGGGTTAAGGGTCTTGCTCAGGAACCCAGTGGTGGTGCTGAAGGTAGGATTCGAAACCGTAACCTGTTGGTCCAAAAGTAATTTTCCTACCCACTAGGCTACCACCACCCTGATATTGTCACATTATTGACACAGGATATTGTCATATGTAATGAAATTAAGCTTTTAGATCACATCATAGGAGTGTCTGAGCTTAAAAGTATAATTTAATCAGGAATATAACAATTATTATGAAGAAGAAGCATTCAGATAGAATATAATTGTACACAGTGCTGTAAGTATGAGAACAAATTTTGAATCTAAATCTTATCAGTTCCCCAGGAGTCTTCCCTGAAGGCAAATCAATGATTTTCACATCCACTCTATCACTAACTGTGCATGTGCCCAAAGGAAAGGTCTACAGGCTGTAATCTAAATGTCCTGATTCATGACATGCCATTTAGTTTATTTATTTAAAAAAATGATTTCTCAAGTCCCTGAATTTGAAAATGTAATATTTGTTCCTGTTTTAAAGCTTGTCATTTTTTGAACTGCCAAGACTGAAGATTGCTATGCTTATATGGGACACCCATGGTTATATGGATTTAATGATCTTCTGGAAACATAGGGAACATTTGAATAAAGTTAGAAGTGTTTTGACGTGCAAGTGAATACACTTCATAAAGGTGACAAGGTATGTGTGGTTGTTTTGAATAAGAAGGCGATATTTTACAGGTCTCTTAAGAGAGGTTACGTCAAGTTCACTATGTTGTTACACAGCTAGAGTTTTCCAAAAACATAAAACAGACTCATTTAAAGTCTCTCTAAATGCTTACATGTCTTTCCCACTGCATTATGTAAAGCAGCATCAAATCCCTTAACCCTACCAGACGAGTAGATAGCTTGAAAGTGGAAATTGAGACTATGGGTTGGAAACTGGGACACAAAATAGAAGCAAACTTTTAATGCAAAGAGAATACTCTTGCTGTTTAATAAGTTTCTGTTTTTAAAGAAAGTGGATGCTAGCATGATATTAAACTAAACTCATTAAGTAAATCCAAACAGTTTTATTGACCAAAGTAAAATAAATCCAAGCACCCACAAAAGTTTTATATTTTTATTTAAAAAAACACATATTAGCCTCACTGTATTAGTTTAATGAAACAAACAGGCATTAGTTGGGTTTATCCCATTTTTCTGCTTAAGGCTCAGTGAGACCTCAATGAGTTCTGTGTAAAGCTGTTGCCAAATGAGAAAAAACTTTTTGGTCAGCATTACAATTCACCCTAATATTCTGTTTTCTTATGATATTTGATTAAAGCCAAAAACTGTCTTCATTTTTTTCTTAGCCCTGGGCAGGGATAAACCAATTAGCAAGTTAATTCAATGAAATAAAGAAGTTAAAGTAGTCCGAAAGTAGCCGACTTAAGATCAAAGAATGTGTCTTTAAGCCATCACTTAAAAACTAGAACATTTTTGTGTGAAAATGCAAGTGATTGCAATGCGTGATTTCATGGTTTCAACCTCCAGATTATATAAAGCTTTTTCATGAAAAATCCATTCAGAAAACTTTTTAAGAGAGTTGTAACCATTGATCGAGAGCTCTGCTTCTTTTTTCGGTGTAAACTAAAACATTAGAAGAGAGAGCCAACAGGACAACACATTCAATGTGGCACCTCAATATGTTCTTCAATCCCAAGTGCAAAGCAGCTTAGATGCTGTCATGAATGGAACATAACACAACTAAACCTAAAACAATTAAGGGCCAAAATCGGCAGTGGTCCATTTTATTTGTGCACTGCACAAACATATCCAATTTGTGGATGTGAAACAGGCAGATGGGAGCACAGATCCCAAAAGGAAAGATGACTCACCTCACATTTATCCTCTGTACTTTAAGATAAGTGGAAGAAATCCACAGGCTTGACAGAATAAGGGAAGTCTTTCTTTTTAAATGAAAAGATTTATTTCAACTAGTAGAAAATTCATATCAAAACCAACAACAAAGTATCTGTTCTTAGTGATGTTTCTAGGTGACAGTGCACAGTTCAGTCTTAGGCTCAATCAAAAGAATGAGTCATAGACCCTCAGTGACATAAACCTTTCAAACAACCCCTCAAATTGCCAGGATATTCAGTTAGTTCCTAGTATTCTGAAGTATTCTGATTACAGCCCTTTAAAGACAAGATTATTTGTGTAAAGCATGGGTTTAATTAACACACTTTTCACTTATATCCTTATTGTCATTCCTACTGTGTCAGCCTACGGGAATTAACTAACCCTGTTTATTAGCCTATTGTTGAAAATCTCTTCCTGCTTGGTGTTCCTGTAATTTCTGATCATGTTGATATTTGTTTGATTGGTTTCTAATGGTGAACTCTGTTTCTGGAATACCCCTAGACATGTGTCTCTTTCACATCAGCTGTGCCTGGCTGTGGATTTGGAATAAGCATCTACACTTTTTTGCCAGACTGAAAGCTAGACACATTCTGCATAAGCAAATAAGAAACGCTGCACCTCATCTGTGGGACTTACACTTGAATGAAGCTATTCTGTTGGTGTACAAGGACAGTTTTTCCACTGTGTTGGTCCCTCTCCAGACCAAACATTTCA
This sequence comes from Ladigesia roloffi, assembly GCA_037577295.1. Taxonomy (NCBI): domain Eukaryota; kingdom Metazoa; phylum Chordata; class Actinopteri; order Characiformes; family Alestidae; genus Ladigesia; species Ladigesia roloffi. The sequence goes on along the minus strand of JBBKCR010051607.1, from coordinate 985 downwards.
GCCACAGGTATTACAGAGGCAGCAGGGTGTTCCTTTACAGTATCCCAGCACTATACCCACGCCCCCTGTTTTTCCAAGAGGTTTCCACTCTTGGGAAGATCAGTCTTGGGGAAATGCATCCTGACCTCGGGCATACTTGACAGTGATCATTATGCTGCTGAGGTTACACTGACACACCAGGGTTAATATGCTGCAATCACACTTCAATCAAATGATTTATTTTCCTTTATTATCTGGTTATTTCTGTGCATGTTGACATTTTGTTCTTTTAACAAAGTCACTGTTTCATATGTGGCTCTTGTCTGAAACAGTAAACAACTTAATAGACATATTTTAAAAGGGTTTTTCCTGATGCTAATTGAGCTGCCCTCAGCTTTATTTGCGGTTGAAAATGCCTTCACATATACAAAATGTAGGGCTAAGCTATTGTGCATTAATGCATCATATACATAATGACGGGTGTTGAGATTTATACTTTAATAACAATCCTTTCATTTTGAAAGTTTGCTGCTTTTTGTGCCTGTGGGTCCATGCAGCATGCAGCTCTGCTTCTCAGCTTGTTTTCACAGGGGGTCAGGTGTCCCATTACACCAACAGGGACATTAAAGTCACTGCATTCAAACAGACTTTCATAGGGTGTTATCCCCTTCGCAGCTGCTATAATGGTTTTGCCCCCATGCTCTGGACTCTGAGGGTAACTTGTTTTCCTACAACAAACTAAATAAAATGTGAATGCCCTGTAGTATGGGGCGCCGTTTGTAAAAACAGCTTGCCAAATTTAGAGGTGTCATTTTTTCATCATTAAGCACAATGTTCACATCATTTTCACACATTTAGAGCCAAATGTGTTAAAAAAAAAAACAGTGTTAGGTTTTGGTCCATTTTCTTGCTGCTTAATTGTTAAATGATAAATCTAAATGTTAAATGTTAAATCTAAATGTTAAATCTAAATGTTAAATCTAAATCTAAATGTTAAATGTTAAAT
>JBBKCR010051596.1:0-10785 GCA_037577295.1 Ladigesia roloffi | reverse complement strand
AGGCTCACCAACTGACAGAAGTGACTGGCTGAGAGCATCTGTTAAACATCATCAAGGCTGAGACTTTACTCAGCAGTCCACAGTGATTAGCACAGGTCATTTTCCTGTTCTCTTTTACTCTCAGCACACATCACATCTCCATCACCATATCACCATAGCAACAAGCCCCCTAAAGCAAAAAGAGAGCGTGCTGGTCCTCTTGACAGTGGTCCACTGCCCTCACCGAAACACTCACTGAGGCCCAGACCACAGGCTGTTTGCCAAAACCATGATCGTGACTTATTTTCCCTTCAATGAAGGCCAAGCCCGCGTGCGGTGCGTTTATGAACACAGGTTCTAAGTGCTCCCACTTTACTAATAATATTATGTTAAAAACAGATTTGAGGTTTATTACTTAGAAGCCATTCTTATAGCCGGTGATGTCCGAAAGGGGTTTTGGCCTGCCAGCCATGGAATTACTGATATACAGTAATATATCACTGAATGTACATTGTTCCCAGAAAGAGTTATCATAGATGATGAGCATTATCACTTAAATAAAACTTAAACAGACATGTTGCTATAATGTTTCAATTATTGAAATTATATTGCATACTATTTTCTGACTCTTAGTTCAATGTCAGGAAAGGGGGCAGCTGGATGGCCTAGTTTTTAGGGTGTTGACCCTGCAATCAGAGTACTGGAGTTCAAATCCCACTGCTAGAGTCACCGCTGAGGTACCCTTGAGCAAGGTACTGCCCCCCTCTGCTCCCCGGGCGCCTCGCTGGCGGGAAGCCCCTGCTGCACTTATTGAATATGTTAAATACCGAGAAAACGTTACACTGTATGTTGTACTTGTATGACTGTGCACAAATAAAATTGGTGTTTGTAATTTGGTATGTTTTTATTTTCTTTCATACATATACATATGTTTTATGTTTTATAACTTAAAAGTTGCAATTATGGCTCCCTGTTTAGTGCATGTTTAAAGTAGTCAGATGTAAACACATGTTTGTTTTTGTAGGATGCTTCTGAAAGAGTTTTTGTGATGTTCATCACATGCCCTCAAACATTTTGTAAGAGATGCCTGGCCTTGAAATCATATTTGGTGAGGTCCAGGCCAGTGGACAAAACAGGGCTGAAGATCTACAGCACCTGCACATGTGAACCTAGGGAAGGAAACTTCAGTAAGCATCTTGAACGATTGTCTTGTGACTTGACACAGCTTATGACTGAGGACTGAAATAAAATACACTAAAAGTTCATTTAGGTTGCTACTGCACTAGCTAGTTAGCATACCTGCTATACAAGCTACAGATTAGCTAATCAGTGTCAAGCTATGTTGAACAGTTTAGGTTTACAGTCTTAACTAAACTCCAAAGAGTGGAGACTTGACTTGCACCTCGAAGATTTGAGACATGATTCGGACCGTAGATGTTTTAGACTTGAACTCAAACCCCACTTAACCCTTACTCAGGCTCACACAACAGAGACTTGAGACTTGAATCTGACTTACATATCAGATACTTGGGATTCAACTCAGACTTGCACCACCCGAGATTTGTGTTTAAAATTCAGACTTCAAATTTAACTGGTACTCACCCTGAAGAGACTTTATACCCTGCTAAGCTTCACACCTCAGACTTGAAAACAGAAAATGGAGACTCAATTCAGACTTGGGGAGACTTGAGACTTGCACACACTTGGGCTCACCGCTCAGACTTGAGAGACTAAAAACCCCAGAGTCTCGAGCCTCAACTCAGATTCTCGTAAATGAATTGAACCAAAATGATTTGTATCATATTGCATGTACTTTTCAGGTACTTTATTCACTTATTGACCTGTAGATGACAAAATGTCTTGTTTATTTTGAAAGAAAAACACAAGTCTTTGCTGTTGTTTTATTATACCAATAACTGGCTACAACATATCAGTGACATATTTTGATTCGCTGCATTATTCAGTCCTCGCTCCACTTCATTCAAATGTAGGGCACGGAGAACACTGATGTAACATCCAGAGTAATTTGGGCCTCTCGCCGTTTACATGGCGGAGTGATCTCACCCCTACGGTCAACTCCACGTTGGGCCCAGAAACGAAACGCTCTGGCACCCTGACAGACCGCCCCGAAACTCTATATTTGGTATTTAGTCCTGCAGGTGATGTGATTTATTTTGGATCTTAAAGAGAGTGGCCCCTCCAGTCCGCCGAAAAGTCAAATTCACTTAAGTCCTGTGGTTTTTAGGCAATGTGCGTTGAATTAACAGGAAGCTGTTTAGTTCTAGTGTTTCTCTCACTCATGCCTGGTATCTAGTGTCTCATTTCTGCTATAAACTATGTACAGCTGTCTGGTTGGCAGAGACAGGGGCATTTTCATGGAATTGTGTATCATCTCTTAAAGCATCGGCAGATAAGCAATGCTGTTTTTCCATCAGAGGCTCAACAAGACGATTTTATGTACTTTGGCGAGAAACACTAGGAACTCGCTCTTCTAGAACCTTGATATATTGCGTCCTGTTATACTTGCAACACAAAAGAAGATCTATGAAGGCTATGTCTATAAGATGCAATGAATATATTAAAAATATCCATAATATCACATATCTATCAGTACTAACTTATATCCATGATAGAAAGCATTCTCCTTTCACTTTGCTTGAATCATGCAACAATGAATGAAGCTTATTACATCCCACAAAAGTAGCTTAGGTTTCTGACAGGCCGTTTATTGCCATTTGTGTGCAGTTTCTCTGACAGTGTAGCATGTTATGCATATTCTTTACTGTCTTTATACTATCAAGTGAAGTCACAGACCAATATCTGAATAAATAAATGAGTAAACAAAGGAATTCACCCTCATTGGTTAACAGACAGGTGATATATTTCTACAGTAATAAGACAGACAATAACTTCGTAGTAATAGCATTGATAGAAAATAATGGAAGATGGTTATTTAAAACATTTTTGAGGAATATTTTAGGAAATTTTAATAAACAACTAGAAAATTGAAGTCATTTATTTACATTTAAATGTATGCTCTTATCCAGAGTGAGGAACATCAGTGCTCATGTAGTGTTCCTCAAACCTGTAAAACGACACTTAAATCAACGTTCTCTATTCAACCAAGTTATTTCAGGCCAAGTAACAAATGTACTATAACTTGTCTTGTGGACACAACACTTCATAAAAGTGATACCAGAGGTCCTGATTAAAACATTTTCGCTCCTTACGCAGCAAAAATCCAAAACTTTTATAGTACTCCAGTGCCTAACTGGACATAAATGACCACCGCTGAAACTGAGGCACCATCAGCTTTTTAACGTCGCTGTGTAAAAGCTCTCGTCCTCTGACAACTTCACGTCCTGCCTCCGGCGAAAAGAGACGGTGCGGCTCGTAAATCCCTCCAGCCATCCGAAGAGCTGCTTTGTGCCAAAGATACTTTTAAAGCCCCGGAGGCTGGGCGTATTTCAGCTGTATTATTATTCCTTTCTGATATTCTCTTTGCAAGGCAAACCTCAAGAATTGAAGTGGTGATTTACTGTTTAACACAGAAAATTCCCCTTAATGGCCATGTAGGCCATAAAGATGATGGTCGGGTTAGCACTATTTTACTAGCAGGAGAAAGTGTGTTAGTGGACGCTGGGTTCAGTATTTCACTTTAATTTCCTGCCCTGGAACGGTGGTGGACCCGGCAGGGCATGTGCAGGAACATTATTACAGCAGTCATTCAGCCACACACACCAGGAGATGAGCAGAAGGGTGAGAGGAAGAGAGAGAGATGAGGGCGAGGGTGGGGTGGTAGGGGGGCAAGTTGGTGGTCAGAGAGGTCATCTGTTTGTGTAGGTTACCAGAGGGTGGCTGTAAGAATTTGATGCATTGATGACACTTAAAGTCCATTGATTTGCTGCATTCACCCACAGCATTCAACTGTAAGTGTGAATCAGCGGGTGAAAATTTCAGGAAACATTGTGTTTAAATGTAAATAACTTTACAACCCTTTAACTCCGCCTTAAATTTGGGGCAGAGGCAGAGCCCTACAGAGAATAAAAATTCAGTGGTAGCACTTTTCTGAAGGGCAGACTTTGTAAGACAACATGAGAACTACAGAAGTATTGGACTAATCCCTTTAATAGTGGTGAAGGGCTTTATCTTAATTCTAAATAAAAGGACCTTTTCTATTTCAGCATGGGGGGGCTTTCTGAGGGGGGGTTAGGAGAAACGAATCTCCGGGTTCACAGTCATTGTCCACACTTTTTTGTAGCTACACAATTGTTATTACTTAGCAGGTTCACGGCTCATTTTGACCACGGTCATTTAACCCCAGGACAAATCAAAATCACTCATATTTCGAGATGTCCCAGACAATACAGGACGGTTGGCAATCCTAGCTCCAGTGTAGAAAGCGAGGTCTAAAAAGACAAGACTGGATGAGTTCAGTGTGGAAGAACTTAAACTTGACAGCCTCAAAGTCCCTTTGGGTGTAATGTTCTGTTGTCCCAATACTTTTGTCCATATAAATGTACATAAATCTGCATTAACATTTATGAAGTGTTGACAGTCATCAGTTGTAATTGAGGCTGCTTTTGTCACCCCAGATTGTCTCATGATGACAGACGCTTGTCGGAAATCTCTTTTGTAATTTAAAGTCATTAAAAATCTTATGTGGATGTCATGCAGCCTTATGGGCACTGGTCTAGCGTGAAGTGTGCAGGGTGACTGATGAGTATAAATGGTTGATGCTGAATGCGACTGTGTATCACCCTAGACCTCTCTGGTCCACAGGCTCTATAAAAGCTCATAACTCTGGCTTTTACAATCTCGGTGTGATTCACACCTACTGATTCTATAAATCTCCCGCCGATGGCGGAGACGTGGGCCGGGTCGCTGGACGTTTGACTGTTTTGTGGTCACAGCAGTGGGTCCGTAGGTTCTCGGGGGGTCTGTGGGATAGTGAGCTTTGTTGGGGCGTGGGCTCCCTCATGGGTGTTTATCACTCGGCCCTAAGGTTCAGCACTATACTATAACGCCCGGACTGTTTAATGAAGACCACAGGGCTGCAGTGACCGTGACTACCCTGGACCTGGTGAGACCCCGCCCCCCACCCCACAGTATTAAAAAAATGACAGCGTCTCAAAAGTTTAGAAAAACAGTCAGATATTACGGGTCACTTGCCCTGAACATTGAAGTGTGTTATCATGAAGCCTCGGACCGAGTTTCAGGCTCTCTGATCTGCATCTGTGTGTGAGGGCGTAAGGGGCTTTGGCAGCGGACCTAAACAGCCTCTGCAGGACGGCGGACGCAGCGAGACATAACTTCATCTGGGTGTCTGGTGCACTGCTCTTATTGCTGTAATGGAAGTGACGCTCGAGGAGAACGAATAAATTGGAAACAAATGTGAGAAAGGCCTCTCAGCTTTATCTGATCACCACTATAATGCTAATAAGACCACTTTTGCCCCACTTTGATTGTCGTGGAGCTGTGTTTGGAATAAGAGACCCCCCTGCGTGGTTTTTGGAAATGTGCACAACCCATTAAAGGCCTGCCCTGTTTTGAAATTCGAATCACTTCTCAATGAAGTAAAAGCTTTAGTGGATGAAAGTGCAGCTGTGTGTTATTGCTGTGGGGTCTTCGGCGCTCGGCTCCATGATCTGAAAAGCTGCATTTAAAAAAATGCTGGACAGTTCTCCTTTCCAAACTGTTGGTTATGAAAATAAAGAAGCTCAGAATGAAGCTCTTTTAGTCTAAAAATGTTTTTAACATCTGAAATGTTGGAGTGCTGAAATGCCAACAAGGACCTTTGGTATTATTCACAAAACTGTACTGTCACTCATAAAAACTATTTAGAAAGTGTGAATTTCTAAAGCAGTTGTAAATAATAATAATAATAAAAAAACTAAAACCATGTACAAGACAGTATATGTGTTTAAACTTCAACCTCAATACTTTTTAAATCACACAGATATAATAGAATCCCACCCCCCACCCCCCATTAGGTTAACAGGGATGCGTAAGGTTAAGGATTTTACTGATATGGATTTTTACTGATCAAAAATGATTATGCTGATCTTGACCAATATTTAAAGCTAATAGTTATAAGCTAACAAAATAAGCTAACAATAAAACATGAAAAGAATCATCAGTTACTTTATTCTGATTTTTATTTGAGATTAAATTAGCTAACCAGTTTCCCGAGTGTGGAGCTTTTGCTAGAAATGACTAAGACCAGGAACAATCTGGATACATCCTGATCCAGGAGCTTAACCATAGTCTGGCAGTGACCAGTCAGACACCTGTCCCGATTGAATACTGTTCACCAGTACTCACCCCTATGGGTCCCTATATACAGAACGAAGATCAGTCATGCTTTAACCTTGTCAGATTTTGTAGATGCTGTTGTCATCTCTTGGGGAGCCAATCGGAAGATCCACTCAAAGCTGGGATTTACCTTCAGAGACCCCTTCACTCTGCTGTGACTGCAAACACAGCAGTTAGCAGCTTCAAACATGACTAGCCAAAACCTTCAGAATTTGATTTTAGACTTCATATGGATTTATTTAAGTTGAGTACTGAGGCAGTGATAAACAAACATTAAAAATTGTAATGTGGTTTTGTACAGACTTATAGCATCGGAGGTTGTGTTGGGATAAAAGGTCATAGATCTGTCCCTGCAGACAAAAAACGTTTATATTGTCGCTGTCGGCCAAACCCTCATATGTCCCAACAGCTATTTTTTAAAGAAACTCAAAAAGCTGTGTCCTAAATAAATACTGTGTCATCAAAATTGGTATAACTATTTTCAACACTTTTCATTAGTTAATAATTTCTTAATTTTGCCAACCCACATGGAGATTGACCAATAGTATCGGCTTATGAAAAAAACAACAAAGACCAAAAGGGGAGTTACGAGGTTTTTGCCAGACAGCGATGAGATGAAATCATACATTCATGGAAATATGGAAAGTTCTGGGAATTTTTTCTATTTTAGCTGATTTCTTGCTGTTGTTTTCCTCTTAGACTCTGTAAACATTGCTGCTTTACTTGTGTTTACTCACTGGCTGATATTGGGCTAAATCACAGCAATAAGAAGGGCAATACATCACCAATGATACTCAGATGAGATATATATCAGGTATTAGGGTTAGGTACTAAAGGATTATAAAGGGACTGGAAAAAAACAGTAAAGAAAACATGGTCACAATTATAGTACAGATGTAGCAGAACCTCAGAGACTGGACTTTTCAGCTTATAAGAAGATGCTAAACTACTTTATCACTCCTCATGTCTACTGCCCAGTGTGAGTCTGTGGCTGTAATGAAGGACTGGAGTTGAGTTTTCTCTGTCCAGCCGCACTTCTGTAATGCAACCATAGAGGCCAGAACCAGAAGAGGGGAGGAACATTTTAAAGAGGGGGACGTGAATAACATGACAGAGCAGAAGAAACAACAATGTTTGTTTGAACAATGACTGGCCAGACTGTTCATCATAAGCTGGAGCTGACAGCGAGATATATATCCCTGGCAAGAGCTTCCTCCTAATATGAAGACTTACAAGCACATAAAACAAAGCCTGGTGGTGTGGCGGGTGAGGGGGTGTGGGGGGGGCTGTTCATTGAAATGGTCCACCCCGAGCCCATGGAGTAGAGGGGGGGCGGTCGAGAGCTTTTTGTTGGAACAGCTCTGTCCTCACTGTAATTATTTCCTTAGGAAAACACAGAGGGCAAGAGGGAGAGTGGTGCTCTGGGGGGAGAGAATAGAAGCGAACTGTCGGGTGTAGAGGTTTGAGGATGTGAGCTCCTGGGGAAGCTGTGTCTCTGTGGTTTCCTGCAGTATAGCAACGAAAATGTGCTGGGAAAAATGGTCCAGATCTGTAGGTACAGACAGTACTTCGTAATGAAGCTTCATAACAGTGTTATAAAAGAAGCAAATGTCCTTCCCAAATATCCAAATGTCGGTCTTATCCTACTGTAACTTTCTAAACCCTTTTTTTTAGTGCTCATGCATGTATTTTGAAGTCTCTTTATATGCGTTCATGTGAAGTGTGTTCATATTAAAATCTCTTGGGAAGTTTTTGAAATCTGTGGTATCTGGTTCATAACTTTTAAATCAATTTATTATTGGATATGACAATTACACCTCGTAAATACACTTGGTCTTTGTTGTATTTTTTCATAAATCACTGCTATTGGTCAGTCTCCATGTGAGTCTGTAAAACGTTGAAATTATTAACCAATGTTTTATTAACCAAGTGTTGAAAATAATTATTCAAATTATGATGACATAATTTGACATACATCAATTTTTTTTTCTTTCTGAAAAATAGCCATTTTGGAAATATGAGGCCCTGGAATTCCAACGCATGGTCTTCTGACCATAGGGGCAACTCTCGGTTTGTCTGTGTGCCTTCCCAGGGTGCTTCTCTGCCTTTTACCCTATGACCTCTGGGATAGGTTTTCGGTTTGGGTACTTTGTCGATTTTGCAGCTTCCCTCATCCCTCCGTGTAGGCCGGAGTACACAAGACCCGGAATCTAAGAGAAATTGGACGCAAGCATCAGCTTTGGGTTTTTTTCACTGGTGTTTTCTTTTTAGATGACGTTTAAATTAGCTGAAGACTAATGCATAATATGCATGATTAAAATTTGATGGTGTTGATGGCGGCGTGAAATGAAGAACAATTTAGCTGGCCCCTCTTTCTCTCTCAGGAGAGAGAGAGTACCAGCACAGGGTGAGATTAAAATGCCTTATTTAACACTTGATTTGTGGATTGTGAGCCCTGACCTGCCAGTGACCCTCCAGACTGCATTAAAACAGTGTGGTGCTTTACCCAGAGTATCAGAACTGTTCATCTGATCTGCTATTCTGTAATAATAGGCTCCTTAAAAAGGCATAAAAAAGGAGTGGGGTGGTAAAATCTGGCTAAATCCATAATCATATTTGACACGGAGACACTTTATCTAAAAAAGTGTGTTTCACTGGACCATGACTTGGACAAACTCTCTAATGATCTTCAGAAACCAAGTATTCAACTAGACAAAAAGCCATTTATGCAGTTAAATCAGAGTTCATGATTCTACATCCTGTTTAGGATATTTTTTAATGTGTGTTGATCAGGTTTGTTAGAGTTTTTATTTAAAGACTACCAAAATATAGAGATTTCATAATACATTTATAACATGTTAATAAAATTATGTGTCACAAGCAACTAATGCCATCAAAAGACACTTATAAACTCGTGTCAGCTTTGCTGAAGGCATATTACAACAGATAATTCTGTAAATTACATACATTTCAGCATACAGTCGCAGTCGTCAATGGTTTAGTTTCTAGATTAAGATACTCCAGGCTGGGATTAACCCTCGTGTACATGAAATTGTGCCGTTATCACAGTAATCGATAATTTTTATTCTTCATATCTATGCAGAATTTTGGTTTCCCTGAATTTAAAGCACATCTTCCTTTGCCAGTGAGATTTGGCTGCTGTCTTGACCACTGGAAAACATTCACCATCCCTCTGTGAACACAACCTCCTTTATAAAAACAACACAATGTCCTTCCTTAAAATAATAACGGTGGTGGTCCTTGTTTAGGTTAGCATTTCTAGTCTAAAACCGAATCAAGTACACATTGTATCTTTAGCTACATACAGAATGTTCTTACTGGTTTTCCAAAACACTAAAAACTTCCTGAGCTTCAATGCTCTCCTGCTTCGAATGTCTATTGATTACTACCATGTAATTGATAAAAGAGCAATAATCCACAGCACACACAGAAGCACATGGGCTAAATCACACATGTCCATTTATTTAATATGAGGCTGTTCTTCCAGGAGGGTTTCTCTGGAGCAGGGGTATGGTACTCCAGTCCTGTAGGTCCATGGTCCAGCATGTTTTAGTGATTTCCCTGCTCAGAAACACCTGGAGAACCATCAAGCTGTGCTGCACACTGACCCTCCATTACTGGAGTTGCACACCCTGCTCTGGAGGGTTCATGCAGACGGCGTCCAAACTGGACATACAGCCATTTTCAAACAGCAACATGCATCAATATTTGGGATTCATACACAGGCTGCACCAGATTGGTCACTTTTGTTTTTTTTTTTAAATACTTTTTAGTACATCTTTAACGTTTTAATTTTATATTGTTATGTTTACTACATTGCTGATTGACTTGTCTTCTCTTGTTAAGCATATTTCATTGCTATGTTGTCCCTGTGCTAACTTGCATATGACAACTTGAACAGTAAATAAAACCCCACACCTCGCTCTTCGTCTATCTCACTCCATTCCTGAGCAGTTGGACTCAAATCCATCTGGCATTCTTTCATCCCCCTGCAGGGCTCGGGGCTCCCAGGAAAGGTTCACCTGCGGTTGGTCTGTGTAGAAGAAGAATCGATAAAGTAGAATGCTTCCTCCTCTCTTCGGCACACTGCTCCTCCCCTGCCCAGCGAATCAAACTCTGTAAGATATATTTTACAGGCCTACACAGAGATACATGTGGCTTTTGCACTTGAGAACACATAAGCAATGACTTTCTTTCCCCCTCAAACATCCAAACCATTTCTAATGACTGGTTTGGTGGAGATGCCCATGGCTCAGGTTTCTCAGCGGCTGCAAGAGTCTTTTAACCAAACCGGTTGTTTTCAGAACCCAAAAATGGTTCTTAAACTTGAACATCATTTAAGGATCTATATAGAGATGAATCAGTGTATAGATTTAAACCTGTTGCAGTTACTTAAAATTCGGCCGCCATATTGTATTCAGATAATATTTATATTTAGGTCCCAGTTCCTTCATATTATGTTATATTTGT
>JBBKCR010051586.1:0-10785 GCA_037577295.1 Ladigesia roloffi | reverse complement strand
AAATACTTATTTTCCACCCTATTGCACAAAAAAATTCATTAAAAATCGTACCATGTCAAATCTTGAAATTTTTTTTTTACATTCTGTCTCTCACAGTTGAAGTGTACCATCATTTTAAGTGGGAGAACTTGCACAATCGGTGGCTGACTAAATACTTTTTTTCCCCACTGTATATTAAACAACAAAAGTCTAAATTTTTATATTTATGTATATAAACATACAATCTGTTATGAAAATCAGCATGAAACCAATATTTCTTTTTCTGTTTCACTGGCAGATCCTGTGTCAGCAAAGGGTATTTGTTTGAATGGAATAGGTTACAGGGGAAGTGAAGAATCCTTGACTGACATCATAGTAACAAGTGATGATGCTCTATTGCTTCCTGATCATGTGCCAGTGATCCTTCACAAAATAGACAAAGGTAATGTATTTATGTATTTTATCCATGGGCAGCATTGATTGTGAAGGATTATCTGAGTAAAGTAAGGTAGCCATGACTCTTTCACATGAATATGACAATAAAAATTTGATTCTGTGATGTTGGTTTGACTAAAAATCACCGTTTAACCTTATAATGTACTAATTTAGCCAAGAATTATTTAGTCCAGATTATTCTTATTTAGTGTTACACAGGAGCTTTGAGGTCAATAAAATTAACAAGTGCCTGGAAACCTCCCCTTAACTTCGTGGAAATTGAGTGTGTAAATCATATCACGCTTTCCTTAAACCCTGTTACGTAATATCAGTTAGAGCTGCTTATGTGGTTTCTGAGAGTGTATGATGTGCTGTTATCTATAAACATGGACGAATGTATGGCCCTGTTCACACCTGGCATTGACATGTGTCTTGGGTGACCTTAACAGAGGTGGAGGGATTTATATGCGCAGCTTTACAAAAAAAATGACAATTTACAATTTAAAAATTGAATGCGGTCTCTAGTGGCCACTTGTTGGATCCTCACTTTCCCCTAACTATAAGCAAATAAACATGTACATCATTTCTGTTTGTGAAGACCAAATGTGTTGTTGCCAGGACTTAAAATAATCAATGGAAATAAAACATATGAAAAAGAAATCAAAACAAATCATATGACACACTACCACATGAATGATTACAATCTACCTCTGCATGAGAGCAAGACGCTTTGCAAAATGAAAGTATGTCAGATGAGTTGGCGGTCTTTCATTGTGGGCCAGGACACGTTCATGCACACGCTGCTAAAAGAATGTGGCCACATTCAGACCACACCACTTCTGAAAATGGTCTGTGCAATCTCAGTGCATCCCCAGTGCATTATGGAGGTGTGTGCAGGGCTAATGTCATGTAGATCAAAACAATAGCAATCATCTTGCAGTCAATCATATATATATTTTGTCATTTAAAAATGACATTTTCTCTGTATTTTAGAGACTCACAACCATCTCAATGGCCCCACAACTCCAACCACTGGATCACTACCCATTTGCACACCTCCCACTCCCTCTACAGGTCAAAGGCCACCAGACCCTCCACAGGTACCCAAGTGCAACGGCCACAGCCAGTCTCACAAAAAGCACCTGCCCTCCACTTCCAAAAGCCAGCAGAGTTTGAAAGCCAATGCCACTCAAATACAGCAAGTCGCTGGTGACGGTGAGAAAAAAATATATTGTACACCTCTTAAATGAATGCATTTAACTCCCATGCCTTCACCACACACCGTCCTGGGCTACATAATACTGTAGAACACATTGGTTTTTAGTTCCACTGTCCTCCATTTTTGTGTTCTCCCTGCTCTGAAATACCTCAGCTAATGAAAGGCTTGGTAATTCCCTGATGATGTGAGAGATGAATCCGGCTTGTGAGAACAGGGAAAACACAAAAAGAGCAGTGCATGAGGTTCACAGGAGTGATAGTGGGATTTTCCATACCACCCAAAGAAACACACCTTATTAATCCCATTGGGTGGTTATCAAACCTTTCATTAAATCATGTGTGTTTGATCAGGAACTGGAACTGTAGAACCCTTGTTTAGAAACAAAAGGCCTAGAGGAAAAATAATAGCCGTGGTAGCTCTCAAACTTTACAATGACCAGGGTCTCTGTTTATATCAGTATGTTTAAACTTCTGGACAGCACATGAAGAAAGAGGCCCGCACCCATAGAGTTAGCGGTAAATAAGCGTTGCTCTTATCTTTCAGTTACACTCTGCCATGCCTGCGGCTTTATCTGTGTGCCTCATGCGGCCTAGTAATGAGAGTCTGGTAGTAATTTCCATTAGAGATTCAGGAGATTTCACACTGTGCCAAAAGTATCATTTGTGTCTGCTGATCTGAAACATCCAGGGTCTGTGTGGTAGTGGTGCTTGTTAGTTTCGCTAAAACGATTTAGGGAAATAAAATGCTTTAGGGAAACACTTTTGCTGGATCATGAGATTGTCAGGAGCATATATGTGCGATTGATAGTATTTTCTGGACACTTTGAGGACACTATGTGCGAACCTATTCTTGATATAATGCCTCATTCCATAAGTCTGCTATCTTGCAGTGACCCTAAATATATCCAGTGCACTATTGTACAGTTGACAAATCAAGGGGTAGAATACTACCGGTGAACTGTAGCAGACATTAAATACTCATAATGCACTAAGTACAATATAACTGCTGTCATATTGAGCAAACTTGTGTGATATTTGCATATCATCCTTGATAAGAGAAGTTATAGACATATGAGGATTCGGCCAGACAGCGACAATTTAAAACTATTTAATTTCTGTTCCCTTTAATCATTTTCTGTCTGGAGCTCCTGGTTTACTAGTAGGTCTGTGATTTCTGTTCCCTGTAATGATGTTCTATATAGTTCTCTTGAATTTCCAAATGTATGGTATAGTCATTTTGAAAATTTGAGTCAGACGAAGCACAAATATATTCCAATATATTCTGGGTTTTTATTTTGCAGACTGCTGCCTGCACTGCATTCTGGCATGTCTGTTCTGTGAGGTGTTGTCCCTGTGCTCAGCACTGACACAGTGTTTGGCCTGTGGTATGGAGTGTGATGCTTTGTGCTGCTGTGGCGAGGCGTGTGGTGGTCTGGCCTGCTGTTCGGAGGACCCTTGCTCTGCCCTGCTGGACTGCGCCATCCTTGAGGACTGCTGTCAATCCTCCGATTGCCTAGAGATCTGCCTGGAGTGCTGCTCTATCTGCTTCCCTGCATAGAAAGCCAATCAGGCCAAGGGCATGGAAAAGTGCGTGACGAGAGGGACTTCAGAGCACTTACGGAAAGGTTTCAGAATGTGTCACAACACCACAGTGTTGTGAAATGTTGTTGTCATTGTCGTATGCTGTATTTATTCTGTAAGCTAGTGAGAGGTTTGGGATGGAGATCAAGGTGTGTCTGCCATTTAAGAAATGAGTCACTGAAATGAAATGGGACAAACATGTCATTGATATTATTCATCAAAAAGACATTTGATTTATGAGGTGGATGCATGGGGCTTACTGTATTTTAAAAGGACATATTCGTTATTTTTAATGGTATTTACTTGGTAATCATTAGCCCCTTATTAGGACCTACAGCTTAAAATGCCCTCAAAGTATTCTATTCAGCTTTATTTTGTTGTTGAGCACATTTGCACTTGCCCATCATGGGGGCACAAAGCATCCTCCTTGCAGAATGTGTTCAACATTTGAATGATTTATGTCTTTTGACTGGTCGCATTGCACTGGTGACATCCAGACTTTCCCTGTATTTGTTTGGAGGTACATTTTAATTTTCGATATAAAAGGTAAGTCCTTTGTCATGCATTGAATTTGCTTGATTCATGTGTGAACATCATAAACAAATATGTTCTGTATAAATATTCTATTTAGTACATCATGTCCATATTGCTAAAAGTAAATAAAAAAACAATAAATGTGTTGATGTAATATGTTTTATCAGTGCAGAAGTGATGTACACAGTTCAGTTCATCAAATTTTCAGTGTTTGTTTAAGACCTGGCCG
The DNA here is from genome assembly GCA_037577295.1 of Ladigesia roloffi. Taxonomy (NCBI): domain Eukaryota; kingdom Metazoa; phylum Chordata; class Actinopteri; order Characiformes; family Alestidae; genus Ladigesia; species Ladigesia roloffi. Next base: position 6,809 of record JBBKCR010051586.1, on the reverse strand, counting down.
AACTCAAAATACAGTTGGTGGACTCGTGCTTTGTTTCATTATCTGATCAATGGCATGCATAAGAAATGCTTATTATTATGTATCTAGTAAATATCTGCACACATCTTATTGTGATCTGTCAAAGAACTTCGTTAGCTTACACTTAATTTATGATTCACTGTGAAATGTATTTTTATTTTGCATAAGAAGTAAAGATGCTTTTTTCATAAAACAAATACATGCCTCCTTTTTGCTCTCTTCAGAGTTGTGGCTGTTATTTACATGAGTGCTTTTACTATTTGCTCTGTATTTTTAAGAAATAAGTAAATGTTCCCTTTGATAATACTAATAATGTATGGTAAGAAATGCCATTTTCATTAGTTTAATATTTATTACCCCAGAAATGTAGACAGCAACAGGAATAGCCCCAAATAACAAAAAATGGCAATGTCAAAGGAAACCCTGGGCACCATGTTGCCCTCAGCGTATCGCTCACCTCATCCTCTCTAGCAAGGCTGATGACCATCATTTCTGTGCAAGGTTAGTCTGGAGACCCTAGCACCCCTCCCATCTCGTAAATGGGCTTGCAGCTGTGTGGCAGTTGCTTAACAATGTCTAAGTGCATAGGTCCTTATGTACTGGTCATCGTTTTGACCTGTCACTCTTGGGGCTCCACTCCTGGGTCTGTCATTAACACTGCCGGTAGTCACGTGTTTTGATCCAAGTCTGCTGATGACACTTTGAGAGTTCACAAGCAACATCTGACTGCCTGCCACCAACCCGAAGTTGCGCTATGGCCAGGGGGTGCTGCTCGTCGGTCAAGTGATGTCGTGTGTTCATGGCTGTTTGAATGATGAACTTGGAATGGTTTACTGACAATACCAGCTTTTTATACCAACAGAATGTTAAAATTGATGTCACATTGAAAAAGGTTGTCTTTTGGTATTGGCCCCAATATAAGACACACCTGTTCACAATGAGACCGTTACATGGAAAACACAAAATGAGGGGTGTCTTGTCACGCCAATACAATAGCCTCCATCACAAAAATGTCTGAAGTGAAACAAACACTTTATGTATGACGTCCACTAATCTCTCACAATATCCCTAACTTATTGTGAGTAGTGTATGTACAAAGGTCTCTGGTATTTAGTTTTTCCTCTCCATATAAAGACTGTGTCCACTCTGTAGGTACAGATGAACTCAAAGCCCTCTCTTTGAGTGCACTGAACCTCTTATCTGAAGCTAATGTAGCAGGAAGCCTGATGAGTCCAGCCTTGAAACCGATGCAAAAATAACTAGCCTGGGTGACTGTATCAAGTGGCCGCGTATTCCTCTGGGCATGTAGAATTTCACAGCCTTCCTTTAGCCAACTACGCCCTGAGGCAGGTCCAGTATGTTTGGGCAGCAGCAGTACACTGCAGAGAAAGGCTGCATGACTTTAAGAAAAAGCAGAGTTTAATTTGGAGGTAAAAAGGCTGATGTTGACTCTGGCATGGAGCTGGAACCCCTCAAGCATTAGAAAGGTGCTGAGTGGACCCACAGGCACCCAGCAGGCTGCTATAAAAAAAGGCTCTACAAACATCAAGGATAAACCACACAAAGTAGAACTAAAGGCTTCTGAGATCATCTAAAACTAGATGTTTTTTGTCATTGAAACATTTTCATAGCCTGAATGTCCATGTGTCATATTATTAATCTTATTAAAGATCCACTTTTTGCAATGGTAGTGTGGGGACTTCACTGGTGTTGAAGATGAAAAATGGAGTGGGGTGGATATTGTGCTCCACAAAACTCCTCATAGATTATATGTTGATGAAAATATTCTCTTTTGTATCATACATGTATAGACTGTATATGTACTGTAGGCTGTTTAGCATGTACACTTAACCTAAAATAAACAAAACTTAAAAATGTAATTAGGTTTGAAGTGACAGTTTGGAAAAGGATTTTTATATTGGTTTTGTACCAGAGCTACAAGGCTAGTATTGATTTGGGGAAAATACTTAATTGCAATGTTTTTTTGACATACAGTATGCATTGTGTCTGCAATTTAAATTGGGTTTCTATGAATTAAGGTCCAGGCCTACTACTTTTGACCATATCTACTTTTTTATGCACAAGCACTGAACATGGTGTACCAGACGGCTGGATAGTTGTGGTTCTTATCCTGTACGTGGTGGTTTCTGCCTTAAAACTTTCATGTTGGTTCATGCTGTTTCCCACTTTAAACATAAGACAATCTGGTTGCAAAAGTAAGGTATACTTATTTTAAATAAAATTGCACTTTTCTTACCTTGAGCACTGTGCAAATCCCTACATAGAAAACTGCTAAACATATGTGGCATAGCTAAATGCAATAGCTGGAAACATCTTGAATGTAGAACATCTGTCCATGTAGCTAGAAAACAGAACGCTAGTTTAAAGCAAGTGTGTGGTGATGTGGGCTTTGTTTGGGATATGAGTAAGGCTGTGTGAAATTGATTTTAAACCAAGCCATTTCTTTCAGCATGTTCAGCCCACCAGCCGTGCGGATGTTTGGGATGAAGGGGGATTTTTCTGTGGAGCTTAAAAGTAGAGGGGAAAGGAGCCGAGGGAGGGGTAAAACACAGCCTTCCCAAAAAGAAGGATCCTGATTTGAACGAGTGTGGGCAGGAAGTAGGCCACACTCCACTTTCTTATGTCAGGCCTTCCCCACCTGCCCTCCAGGCCTTTGGGACCTGCACTGGCCTGTGTGGACGGTGACCTCACAGAGAGCCAGCGGAGGGATCGGGCCAAGAGGAAGAGGCCATGACTCACTCTGAGCCTTTCTCACAGCACAGAGACAGCAGGACAACACAAAAGACAATAAAAGGCTTTAAAGGCATGCAGTTTCCACCAGCATGGACAGTGTGTGCTGTATTTGGATTCCTGGAGAATAAAGCGATCAAATAATAACACTGCTTGCAACATACTGGCAAATCATTAAGCACCTTGTAATGATGTTCAGTTAAGAATCTCTCAGGTCTTCTTCCCTCTGGGTAAAATGTTATTAGGGTTACATCTCTCCCAAATCATCATCTCCCAGTGGGCAGATAAGTGTGTTTTGTGTGAGGCTGGGTCCCTGTGTGGACCGGACATGGACAGGAAGGCTGTGTTTAAACTAGAAATGTGCCAAACAGGAAGTGGAGGAAGTGACTGGGATGACAGTGTTGAAGGTGACAGGATAGCACCCGCTCTGCCCTGTGCTGGAGCCCAAACCCCGCCCGAACGCTTCTGCCCTGCCTTCCAGCACTTCTGTCCTGCTCCACTTAAAACAGCACCGCTGCACCGGGGCCACGCAGACAGGAAGCAGCTTTTATTACTCACTGCACTCTGGAACCAGCACTGCTGCAATACTGCGCAAAACTCTGTGGCACCTACGCAAATAATATTTGAAATCTGATTATATGAGCAGGGTGTGTTTTTTCACATTAATATTGTTAAGTATATGAAATAAAAACAAAAATAATAAATACAGATAACATTACACAGTAAATAATTATTTTATGTTCATTATATCAATGTGTTCATTGTGGGAGCCCAGTGTTATTGTTTTCATCAGAAACCTGGTTTGACTCATTCATTAAATTATATCAGCAGCTTCTAATGGAATTTCACAAGTCCAAGCAACAGCTGGAGGCATCGAGGAGAAATCTGGAATCAAACCTGGGTTCTTCTCACAAAATATAAAATTTACAACTGTTAACTTTGTTGGCACTATCACACACAGGGAAAAAAGCTTTAAACAGTTTGTATAGGCGCCTAAGACAGGAATGACACACCAAACAGTCCAGAAACATTTGACTCCAACATTGAATCTGCTCCAGATTCAAGAATTACAAGGAATCCCACCATGCACAGTCAATTTACACACTGACTAGGAACAATGAAGGGGTTCTGCCAGAATCAGAATCAGCTCTCGGAATTCACAAGGACTGTATTCCATTTTTCTCTCTTTCAGGTTCACTTATAACATGGTCGTATGCATCAAAATATTTGTGGTTTATTTGTAAATTGTCGTTTTCTCTTTATACCCTTGTAGTAAACATGCTGTGTTTCTTAACTTTACCTTTACCTCACAATCTTTATCACATGTACAAGATTGGCCACCTGTGTCTATATGTGCTCAAGTCTCTGATACTTCCTATCACCTCAGTGTGAATGGGCTGCAAGCTAAATGCATTTGAAAATGTAAGAGCAGGAGAAAATAAATCAATACAATATAATATCACACAATTTGGGTTTTAAACTAAACATTGAGACCCAAGGACCAATATGTTGTTATTTAAATATAAATGTTTGAAATTGTACTGAGGCCATTGTTGGGCTGATCAGATGATCAAAATGTGACAGAAGCAAAAGTGTCTCTTCTGGCTGGAATCCGAAACACTGGTATAATATATCCATAAAGCTCCAAATGTCACTTCTACCATTATTAGTTCGATCATCATGACATTTTAATACAATGTGAAAAGCTACTGGTAAAAAAAATATACAGTTTAATTCTGACAGAAGCAACTTGTTAAATATGTGAGAATAAAAGTTTCTTTGTCTACTTCACAAATAAACACACCTGTTGAAAATGCAATTTTATAATAAGATTATACTAATTTTATTTTGCTCCATAGAATAAGATTTAAGCGAGGTCAGCAGAGTGTGTTTCTATTTTAGAGGTACACAGACCCGTGTGCTGAAGTATTTTCATTCCTATGCTGATTCAGCTCATTGGCTAGTTATGCCGTCTTCATTTTACAAATAAATCAGCTGCACAAGAGCAGGATAAACAAAAATTGTGCAAGTCAGGCCTCTGCAGTGGACTGGACACTGTTGGTCTTTGTTATAGTTTGGTCGCACAGGTATTAACGTTTACTGACGCAGCAGAATCCGTACCCCTGAGGATCATGGGGAACCCCAAAATTATTTGCACTAAAGCAAGCATTCTTTTGGCCATTCTTTTAGTGCATTTGGTTAAATGACACACCCCATGAAGTATTAGACAGATGTTTCCTTTGTGTGTGATTTTTAGCTCCTTTGGTTCTCACGCTGTCCAGAAACTTGAGTGTTTCATCATATTATATGTTGCTTTGGATATAAGTGTCTGTCAAGTGAATGTGATGTGTTGTAATGTAATTGTTGACACTGTTCTAGAACAATATTTTAGCGGAGTTGGCATGGGGAGGGCTATCCCAGAATGCATTGCTCCTGCCTCAAACTTTGTTATATTGTTTTTAAGCTTGCTGTGCTGCATGTCTGTATCCATTACATGCCACTGCTGTTAAAAGCTCTAAGTAGAACTGCTGGAGGTACTCTCCTCAGAGATCACCAGCTTTTGTGAGTGTTCCATCACATTTGTGTTGTTTGGGGGGAAATGTGTGTTATTGTGTTTATTTGGAGTGTTTGTGTGTGTTTTGTGTTGTGTGGGGGTTGGTTTATGTGTTTTTAGTGTAGAGGTACACAGACTACCATGAGTGTGTGTCATGGTAGCTCTGTGTACCTGGGCAAGTGTTTCTGTTGCATCATGCCCACTGTGCTGCATATCTGCACCCTTGACAAGTCACTGCTGTTAAAAGCTCTCAGTAAAGCTGTTGGAGGTACTCTTCTCTGAGTTCACCAGCTCTCGTGAGCGCTCCTTCACTTCCCATTGACAATATCATCTGCGGATTGTTACAATATGTTAGTCATTGTTCTTCCCAAGTCACAGTTGTCAAGAAGGTTCATATTGTGGTGTGCAGCAACCTTAATATTTTTATGAAACAAACTGCAATCTTGTAGGATTAGATTCATCTTCACTGAACAGAACAAAGGATTTAGTGCAAAGGCCACAACCTTTATATGTGTTTAACGGTCTGGAACTGATTCTGTTCTCTCTTGTTTCTAACTTTGAAGGTGGTCCGGTGGAACACCCTCTTTCACCAAACAGATTATGTAGCCCTACAAAACACACAGGCCAAAACCTGGCCCAGCGCAGCGTTTACTCAGGCCATGCCCCAACCGCCAGGCTGCGAGAGCAGTTTAAACTAACAGCGCTTGGCAGGTGGGCACTGAAGCCCAGCCAAAACAAGCAGAGCCTTATTAGGGGGAAATGGGCTTTCAAATGAAAATGGTAACACGTTTTACTGCAGTGAGGTGGAGAGCTGCAATAACAAAAATAACAAGATTTATGTCACGGCTTAAAGGAATGCAAAAGCAACTGAAAGTTCTCTCTCGCATGTAGTACACACATCATCAGTCATTTATAAACGAATATTCACTCATATATTTGCTCTTAAAGCATTTGAATGGCACGTGTTGGGCAGTTAGAATCGGTTTGTTGCTCCGTAGTCCTGGGTGTGAATTATTATTGATGGGACTGATCCAAATCCCAGGGAGATGTGATCCAAATAACAGAGGACAATTCTGCTGCCATCTGCTGGACGTTTCTAAGTAAATCATTGTCATGATAAATCACCTGGGGCCTCATTTATAACCGTTGCGTACGAACAAAATGGAGCTAAAATATTTTACGCACAAGTTGCGATCTATAGAAAAAAACTTGACAGCAGAATGTGCGTATATGTGACGCGAGTGAAGAGATTCCATGAATCAAAATGTTTTCTGTCATGTATACATTACAGATTATGTTTCTTTGTGCAAATAATTTCTTTCTTTGCTTTCCACACACATACGCCGAGGTCAGGTTTAGCAATTTAAGTTTTAAACATTAGAACAAATATTAGAACAAAAGTGTGTAAAAAAAACAAGAATAATAAGTGTGACGTGCTGATGTGGATAATATTGTGCATTTGCAAATGAAGGAAATGTGCAAAGGA
>JBBKCR010051578.1:0-10785 GCA_037577295.1 Ladigesia roloffi | reverse complement strand
CTACGGCTAAAGCTAAAAATCTGCGTTTGTGTTCTGCTGAGGAAAAAATGTCACCTTCGACTTGGATGCCCTGGGGTAAGCAAATAAACATTTTCATTTTAGGGTGAACTATCATTTTAAGGTGGCAAACAGAATATTTGCTTAGTGTTTGATACTGAAAAAAATAACAAACATTTGCAATTTAGTTAGTTTAATGCACATTACTGCATATTGTTTAAAAACTGAGATAATTAGTAGCACAGATTAGGTGAGCAACCTTGTCCACAATGTGATGGTGATGGTGAGAGATGGTGTGGCTACAGTGCTGCACTCTGCAATCAGATCAGGTCTCATTCTGATCAATTTCTAATTCATTTTAACGGATTCGTTTCTGTGATGGATTTCTTTGTCTGACAATTATTTTGTATACCTGTCCCATGACATTTCTCCATGTTTTGGAGTACAGTGATTGCGTTTACCATTACTGTCAAATATGTGACAATATGAAACACCGACCAGGCATTACATTTTGCATGACGAATTAAAAAAAAAAATAGTTGTGGTGTACTCTGGTGCAGTTGAAACAGTTTGAAAACTTAGTCTGCTCTAGAACACACTTCATTTTGTCTATAATATACTAAAATAAAACATGGGTCTAAGTAAAGTTTTTTTATACAAATTTTATTTGTCACATGCATAGTCATACAAGTACAACACACTGAATTGTTTTCTAAGTGAAGCAGGGGGCTGCCGCCAATGAGGTGCAGAGTGAAGCAGAGTGAGGGGATGGTACCTTGCTCAAGTTGAGATTTGAACCCCACTGTATAACCACTAGGCCATACAGCTGCCGTTATGAAACTACTGTGTCCCACACCATAATGGGCCAGGTGCTACCTTGCAGTGAACACCATAGCTCTTATTACCTGTAATCTCTAAAAGGTTTGCTGTAGGCATTGTACTTCAATTTAGTAATCAGATATTACACTCATATTATAGCATTCACATTACCACAGCACCAATTATTGTATATTAATCATATGATTTAGATTTAATTTTGTTAATCAGACATTTATGCAACATGCATGTAAGCCCTAAAACAGTGTTGGTTCTAAACCAAAATTACCAGGGGGAGCAAAGGGGGGCAATGTGTTTTTAGGGGGGCACATGTAACCATGTTAGGGGGGTTTCATTAGTTTTGTTCTTCGATAGAAATGGAAATATTTTTTTGATATTTAAATTTTTGGAGGACCGCCTATGCTCTCAAAACAAAGAATGTGTGTTGTGTGAGATCCAGATGAATGTGTATGTTGCTGTTTTGATGAGGATTTACATATAGTCCAACAAAAAAAGAGGTAATACCACTTTATTAATGTCAGTTCAGATTTATATCCTTTGTCATCTAGGTGTCATTAAGCCTTATAAATACTGGTCTTCAATGTCATCAAAAAGTGATTTTAATCAAATATTTAATCGATTCACCATTGTGTTTTGAGACATTGTAAAGTATGTCACAACTGCAATATTGCAACATCATGCACAGCAGAACACCCTTCTCACCACTAGGGGAGCTAGCTGCTTAAGGACTGAGTAATAAAAGAATTATTGCAAAGTAATGTCTCTCATGTTGTTTTGAGCATTTCGTAATATGGCTGCTTTTCATTCTTGTTCTTCAACTTCTGCCACTAGCCTTGCCAATGATATTCCTCTTTTTTGGGGGGGGTTTGTCTCTTCCTGGATTATTTGTTATGTCCTGTTTTCAAGCTGATGTTTGCTCTTGGAATATTTGGACAGATTTAGAGATTATGACCTCTGTGATGTCTGTTATCACCATTAAAAAGCAAATTTCCAAAACTTACACAGTCCAAAAAAACTATATTTTACTTGTTTTATCTATTGGAAAGCAATTCTTGAAGGAAATAATTTCTTAAAGTTACATTTTTACAGTTACAGTCAATTTTTAATGCCAGTTTGTAAAGTGCAAATCCTGCACATTTTAGTATGGGCAAATTTGTGGAAAAAATATCATGAAAACAATATTTACATAAATCAATTCAATGTCTCAAATTATGAAAACGTTTCATATTTATATCCTACTGCATGACACAGCATAGAGTCAATAACAGCTATCTTTTTTTATGATCTACCGACTGGGATACCCAGATAAGTAAGTACCACTCCCGACTGTGTGAGTGGACTGAGTGAGTTTAGGAAATTCACCTTTATACCATATTATGAAAGACTGATTGAGTTTTGGTTGGTTATACTATTGCAAAAAAAATGGTAGTGTTTTCTAAAAAATCAAAAAAATGGACTGAGTGAGTTTTGGAAATTTGCTCTTCAATTAGCCAATGATTGATCGGTTTTATTTCAATGCTTCTTATTCTTCATATGTAATTAAATTCAGAACTAGAACTAAGTCTTCTCTCTGACTATCATTACAAATTGCAAAACATAATTGCAATGCTAGTATTTTCTCCATATTTGGCTCCATGCTGTTTATGTTTTAAGTCGTCATAGGAGACAGAAATAGTGTACGATTAGTTAGTAAGTACAGCAGGATTGTACTGGGTGGTGACTGATTTGATGATAATGTTGTCAAGTTGATAAGTGATAGCATGGGGTCTTCGAGATTATGTGGATCCATTCTTACATGTCATTAAGGGTTAATAAATAGCTGTCAAATAAGTGTCTGAATGTGTGCATGAGTGCATATCTGCAACTGTTGTGGGATCATGTGCTTGCAAGCTTGCGCGTGTGTGTACAGACTGGCTGGTTCCATTGTTAATGTTATACTTCTTCTATTTTACTTAGTAATCCAGAGCAATCTTTATCAACATCCTTAGGAATTAACCTGGAGTCAAAAGGGGAGGTTTTGTAAAAACTCTGGCTGTAAAAACCATGTTTGAAGAGGAGCAGCACCGGCATTGGTGGGATTTGGGTGGGCGAGATGAATGCATCTAACAATCTAAAATATTATTTGTGTGGTGGCTGTCCAAACCCAAACCCCTTCCCAACACACCACATCTATCCAGATCAGGACAGCCCACTCAAGTTCAGGTTGTGATGCTTGACTGAACTTACACTTTCATTGTCACAATTATCTGTCTGGTTGGTTGTTGGCCTGAATATCCCAATAATCAACCAATCAATCAAGTTTTACTCAGGTAGGTGCTCATCATTGTTAGGAATCAAAAGTTTGGGTGTTTGCCAAAAGTCTAAGAAACAATGGACCTGGATATCTGTCAAGCTGCAGACAGTGTTCAGTAGAAGGAAACTGTAAACAAGGACATTTTAACTGAACTAAATAGAATATTATCTATTTTGTCTTAGACTGTACCTTGAGGTTTCAAAGCAAGATGCCTGTTTGTAAACACCCCAAATTAAATCGATTAACTTATTCCCTGTAACTAAGCTAAATTGATCTATTTTTGTAAATTATTTTTTTATTGCTCAATCAAAAATATAAATCTTAAAAAAAAAAGCTGTAATATAAGAAGACCCTGTGGGCTGAAGATTAAGTTACAGCTCCATCAGTTATCTAATGGCCCCTTCATGGACAGGTAAGTCTATTGGGCTCATTTGCTTACCCCCCCACCCCCCCACCCCCTCTCGTTACCCATTATTTTCCAGACCCTTACATCACCCCAACCTGCTCTCTTCCTCTCCCTTCCAATCTGGTGGGCATCTGCAGGGGGCTTAACCGTGTCATTAAGGATAGACCACCGTTCAGCAGCACTATGGCTAGCTTCGGTGCCCCAACTTTCCCTGCCATCCCTGGCTCCCTCAGGGAGCATCAGGCTAAGTGAGGGTGGGACGGAGGGCTGGAAACTTCCCATGTTATATACCCCAGGGTACAACCTATCTTGGGCCTACTGGGCAGATCGGGGAGGGATTCTCCCCTGAGGCCTGGAACCCCTCCTTCTTTTGTCCTGTTGGGGCGGGAGAAACAGCGAAGGATCCGATGGAGAGAAAAAGAGTGCGAGGGAAAAAGTGAGGGAAGGGAGGGAAGGTGAGGCACAGGTGGGAAGGAGAAATGACAGGTTTGGGTTAACACTGGGCTAGGACTAATGGAGAAGAATTGGTTTCCGATCTGAAGAGGTTAGAACAGAACTTATGTCTGAAGGTTTTTGGAGTAAAAGTTAGTGTTAAGGCTTATTCATACCAAGTAAGTTGGAATAATTCGATTTGCGGTTTGTGACAGTTTGTACAGTTTTACTACACAGAGTTTTAAATTGAACTTAAGCAGTTTTAGCATTTTTCTTTCGCGCAGTATTTCTGATTAAAACAGGGTATTAGAGGAGGGTCTCTATCTGCCTAAATGATAGATGGTAGTGGCAGGGGGAGATATAGTTGGTTAATATGACTTTTTATTACATACATTCATTGATTACTGCAAGAACAACATTTTAGCAACTTACAAATGTAGAACCTATTGCCACATTGGGTGATCCTAAAGATCCCTCCAAAACACAGCTCACAAGGCTATTGTTTAAAAGTTAAATTAAGTTAGGATTTGAATTCAAAATCCTGAATTCCTGTGAAGAGTACGCTACCACTCAATGACAACAAGACCCTTAAAGAGACTGTTCATTCTTCAGATGTGGAGTTTGGATCTGGGAACCTTCTACTTAGCTGATAGACACCTTGTTGTTATCCAATCTGGTGGACTACCTTAAAATCAAAACATTAGTAGCCATGGTGTAGTATTACTTTTTCATTATGTTTTAATAATTTACCTTCAAACTCATAAAGCCCTGTGTGGAGTAATGATACTCATGCCTGGGCTGGAATTGAATCTGATTTCCTACAGGTAGAGCAGATGTCTTATCCACTCTGCCATCTGTCACACTTCAGCAGAGCAATCACAATTTTAGCTGAGGATATTATTTTGTCCAAGCAAAAGGAAGAAATAATGGAAATGTAGCAGGACTAATCATTTAAAAATGACCTAATAAGAAGTATTGGACTCCATACAGAGCGCATTTTTCATAAATGTTTTAGATACTTAAAAAGTTTAATTATTACTATGAAAGGCGATTGGAAACTATTTTTTGATTACAAAATCTCAATGATTCATTCAGTGTTTTTTAGCATTCAAAAACAAGGTATAGCGTTCAAAAACAAGATACCACAGCTTTAGATTTTATGGCGTAAAAGGCACAATACTGTGCTGTAGCGCCACCTAGAGGCCATTTGTTGCACAGTTTTATTAAAAGGTAGAGAACCCATATGTTGAAATGATGTTAAAATTTCAAAACAACTGGCCACTTTTAGGCCTGTCAAAGACCTGGTGAAAATTGGATGGCTGATGGTAGCCACGTTTTTTACTTAAAATTGTATGTCTGCTTGGCAATAACCTCAAAGAAGCATTATTGGTCAAGGGGAAGCTGACATATCTGCACCAGTTGTAACATATAAACATATTGAATGTGTGAGAATCAGAGAGGATGTTCCAAAGTTTTAGCTTTTTTTAGTCAACCAAGCTAGAATATGGTAGCCTGATTGTTCATGGTATTCATTAATATTCAGGCTCTTGTAAATCTTAAAGCACTTTTGATGAGTACGAGTATCGTACAAGTAATACGAGTCAATATCTGTGCTCGGATTGAATAAAAATTCTCATTGGGTCACTGACTGTGTCTGCGTGCAGTGGCGTCTGTCAGCGCATGTGTGTTGCGCTTTAAGTAGTTCATGTACACGTAGCATTAGTTTCGTTTTTAGAACCAACACATGTCGAGAATAAAAAAAGATATACATTTAAATATTTGGCTGTTCAGATCAGGGGGCCATAAGGGGGGACAGGAGCAGTTCTAGGGGAGCTCTCTCTCCCTCTCTCTCTCTCCCTCTCTCTCTCTCTCTCTCTCTCCCTCTCTCTCTCTCTCTCTCTCCCTCTCTCTCTCTCTCTCTCCCTCTCTCTCCCTCTCTCTCCCTCTCTCTCTCTCCTTTTCTCTGCCGGTCATCTGAGTTTTTTTTTCACCGTCTGCTGTCTCCAACCAGTTTTTTGACCAAGCACTGAGTGACAGTTTCTTGCTGTATTATAGTGAAATAAAAATTATGGTAGTTGTGGTATAAATAATATTACAACTTAAGCCACACACACAAACACACACACTCACACATACCTGGTGTGGAAAAAAAGAACCAAAAAAATCACAATGATCATAAAAAATTAAAAGTTAAAAAAAGAAAATTATAGTAAGATGAAAACTCTTGTTCAATACATTGTACTTAATAACTGCAACCGCATGTGTTCTATTCATTGTTGCAAAACAATGTTCTGTATATAGATTGTTATCGTAATCAAAACCACTGATCTGAAGCTCAATGCTGGGGCTGTCATGTAATTAGTTTTCTAATCAGCAATAAATATATTTCTGATCAACACATATCAACTGCATGCTTAAAATATCATACCGTGAATTTCCCATTTCAAGACAACCTGACCAACTTCCTGGTGAAACCCCACCCACTTCCGGGATAGGCTCCACCCAGTCCGAGTACAGATACAGATCATTCATCCGGTTAACAGAAACAGATACAGATACAGATAATGCTGTACTCGCTCATCCCTAATCGCCACCTTAATTTTCCTGAAGAGTGGTGGAAATACTGCATGTCTCCTTAAAATATGATGTTTTTCTAAATCAGAGAAATGAGACTTATTACATTGTTTTTTGCATATTTTATTATGCATAGTAATTAGGGTTAATTTTGTTAATGTCTTTGTTAATTTCACATGCTAAGTAACTGCAGCTTATCCCAAAGTCATTTTTTTCTAATTCTAAGCATTTACAACTGATTGTCATTATTTCTCCTTTTCAATGTTTTGCTTAGATTTGCTTTTTTGCAGTGTGTTGATAAATTGTGATATAAGGTCTGAAGACGTTTCAGAGGCAGGAAAAAGTAATTATATTTTGCTGGAAAATAATTTTGTCTTCTACATGATAAAATAAGGTATATTTTATGACAAGCAGCCAAATTAAATTTGTAACACCTGTTACCAATCTGTTAATAGCATTTGCACAATTTCTTGCAACATCTTGACATATTATTCATTTCAGAGAAGGGAGATTTAAGCTCAGAATAGACAAAGGCTTTACCTCCATCACAATTCAATCAAATCACACTCTAAACATGTGACTCAACACAACAAATAATATGATCTTCATCACAGTAGATTCCTGTTGGCTGCGAAGTGCAATGTCAACAGTGATTGTTTCTGAGGATGCACTAGAAGCCATAAAATATCTTTAGCCCCAAACATGTTTGAAAGGGGGCTTAAAAATAGTACTGTCCATTCTTAATTTACTTTAAAATTTCAACACTGCTTAGGAACCCAGGTGAAGTTCCATCCACCTTGTGAGTCTCTTCGGGTGAAAGCCTGTCCTTGCGGAAAAGTGTGTGTCTTCACGCTGCTCTCTGGACTTAAAGACATACTAAATGCTAAGTCTGTTCTGTTACGTGTTGAATGTGGCATGGAGGACAGCGCAGACTCATCTCCTGGTGGCGGCTCTGGAGAGCTGTGTCTGTGATTTTGTTGTCCTGAGCTTGTAGGATGCAAACGATGAGGAGTTGATGCTGCCCGGGGAGGGGTGAAAAGTCCAGTGGGAATTGCTGGCAGACTACTGATGATTGACTCTGTAGATGTGACTGTGTACAGAGGTGAAGATTTGATAGTTGAGTACTCTGTGCTGGTGTCCATGCTGTGGCTGAAGCTGCCTATTGAGTCTGCTAAGCTGTATTTGCAGTGGATGTTACTTATAGGGCTGCATGTGGTGCTGTCTCTGACTGCAGGGCTGAACTGGTCAGTTCTTGGGGATGGACAGTTGAACAAAGCTGTTTGATCGGTACTAGGGCTGCTGAAGCTGCTATCTGGGTCAATGGTGTCCTCATCCTGCAATCCCAGTGTCTCCAGGATCCAGGAGTCCAGCGGCGGTGTGGCAGCCAGCTCCTTGGCTGAGCAGAACTCCAGAGAGAGGTTCCTACATACCCGTTTTTCTTCATTGCCTTGCAGCAAATGGGCAAGGTTAAGGAAATCACCCTCCTCACTTAGAGTTCTCTTCCTTTGCCTTGTCCCTGAACTTCTTTGAGCAGAAATTAGCCGCTGCAAGACAAAAAGAGAAAATATTTTCCTAAATAAAAAATGCCAAGTTGCAACAAGTAATTAATTACATTTGTTGCAGAATTTACATTTTGTTTTTTACCTTTGTTCTACACACAACAGGCACTATTTTCTTAAAGCTCATGTCAACTTGATTTAAAATTCTCTCCTACTATTAAAGACATGTCACAGAATTATTTACCAATGTTATATTGAAGAACTGTACCAATTTTAATACAAGTTAAAGGTATTAATGGAGCTCATTAGCTTATCTAGATAGCACCGAAGTTTCAAGACATAAATCAGAGTTTAGAATTTTTTTACGATGTGATATCATTGTGAATTTAGCCTCTATACTGATTAGAGAATCATGTTCACGTTCCATTTTCCATCTGAGTGATCAATTATAAGTTCCATCGTGATAGAAATAACTTTTCAATCTAAAATTTAATTCAGTATTTATGTTTGTATTGCCAAATGTTGTTCCATTCTAAATGTGTACAGATGTATGTCCAGCTAAAGCAATTAGCCTGACTGCTAGCTAAACGAACACCTGCTTTTAGGCTTTGAATAATACAGGCAAAACTTCAATTCTAATTCATTTAAGGTGGAGATTAGAGTTAAATAAATTATCTTGTTTAAAATGCTACATTATTGACCTGGACTCTTCTGTAGTAGTTAAGTGAAGGCAGTTGTGAAATAATATCAAATGTCCCACCATGCAAATGTTAGCAAAATTATGTGATCAGAAAGAGGACTCAGAGTATGACCTGTCAGCTGTATACAAAATATCATCACCATTTTTTTGTTATTCATGAATGGTTGAGATTTCACTTTCAGAACGTTTTAATGTAAAGTGGTTTATTGTGGAAACAATTCTAACAACTTGTTTTTCTTGAACAGTTTGAGCCATAGGCTATGATGTTTGCAGAGTGAATATAACCATTTTATTTATTTTCCAAAATGACTAGCTAACCCACATGTAAGTTGTATGTTTAAAACCAAAATTATGCTTGAAGTAATAAATAGTGAACTTTTCCTTTAATCGTGTGATTTTGAACACAATAATTTCTCTTTTGGTGGCATAGCATTTTTGCTTGGAGAGGTTGTTCTGTGAAGCTTGTGCAACAAAGAAACAGTTGCATGCATGGATAGAGAATGGATAGGCCAACTACAAGCTTAAATAAGTTTTACCTTTGACTTTTCCTCAAGAGACTTCACGTATGATGAGTTCAAAAATTCTTTTAGTTTGTTATTCTCTTCCTGTAGCCTGGCCAGTTCCTCCTCCTTCTGCATCAAGGTGTCCTGGAGCTACATACGCATGAGAAAGATGACTGTAAGCAAAAATAAATTCATTTTCAAGCTTTTGTTCATGTATTTTGCAAGGCATGTTGCATGATATACCTGTCTGTTCCGTTGGAGGTGAGGTGACAGTTGATCAGGCCACATGGATTCATTTAGAGTGGTATATGCAAAATCAATCTGTGGGTCTATAAGGAGGAAAAGTTACTTTAACATGAATGTCTGTGGAATAAAAATGACAGGTATTTAATTTAACCATTATTCGGGCATACTAAAATTATTATTCAAGGCTACATAACTGTTTATGAACAAAGATATTTCTTAACATATCTGACAGAAAAGTACCTGAAAAAACGGTGAAAAATTATTAACCCAATATGTCCATATCAGAATTTTTGAGTTATGTTTTTTTTTTAGTTTGCCAATTGACAAGTCCAACATTTGATAGCAAAATAAAAATCCCATGTAAAAATGTGTTGTCTATTTGATTTTTAGAGAATCCACCATTTAGATCAACCAAAACCTGGTGCCTTTGTTCCAAAGTGCAGTTGCTAGATGTGAATGGGATCATTTAACTGTTGAATTGAATAGACTTGGCAGCATAAAAAAGGACAGACAATTGAAAGACTGAATGAACAAAGCTGTATAACTGTCTATTAAGGGCGTTATTGTGTTCTAGTAACCGAATTAACGTACAGGGGAAAAAATTGTACTCTCAGACTGTTTAAGTGAATATATGCTGCAAACAGTCCATCACATCCTTGAGAAGAGGATGGAAACGGAACTGAAGAAAAGACGAAAAGAACGTGATAAAAAAATCAAATGGAAACATTCCAGGTTAGTGAGTGGCGGGAAGGCACAGTGCGCCACTTACCCCGCCGCGGCGGCTCGTGCTGGCAGCCCTCGTTGTCCAGGGCACCGGCGTCCCAGAGGGGCAGGAGCGTTGCTCTGGAAACGTCAACAGTGGCGGGAGGTGAGGCGGAGAAGGCGCAGTCGTAGCGCGCGCCCCCTGCAAAGAGCGCGTCCTGGCACGAGAGAGTGGCGCTCTGAGGAGGAGAGCGCAGCACAGTGAGCGCAGCGCTACTTTAATACAGTTCCAAAAGTTTGGCTCTGGCATCGTCAACACTACAAACTACTGAGCACAATGAAACTATTCTTGTCAAGTTGTAAGCGTTAGGTTTAATAGTTTAATTGAAATTTTTTTCAGTTCAGTTTTACTATATCTATCTATCTATCTATCTATCTATCTATCTATCTATCTATCTATCTATCTATCTATCTATCAATTTATTCATCTATCTATCTATTTATCTATCTATCTACCTATCTATCTGCCTATCTATCTATCTATCTATCTATCTATCTATCTATCTATCTATCTATCTATCTATCTATCTATCTAT